>JAXASZ010001184.1:0-25496 GCA_038407095.1 Ceratocystis destructans
GACGGGGGGAGAAGGGATAGAAAAGATGAAAAAAAAAAATGAAAAAACTCGTGATAAAATATCGGAAAAATACATACGAAAAATGGGGGTTGCTTTCCGCTTTTGAATATGGGCATTAATAAATTGCTTGTGCCACAAGCTGAAATTCGCACAATAGTTGAAATGAAAAGGCCTGTCGTCCTCCCCACAACGCTGATTATACCAGGGCCTTCATCACACAAATTATCCCGAGGCAGCACAGCAAGTAGATATGAATTATCAATGGGATTGTTGGCTAATGGAATTTTTATTGTTAATTGGATCGTTGATCTCTCTTTGGGGGTGGGGGGGGGGGTTAGGGGAGAGAGACAATAAGACAACAGGTAAGGAGATGCTAGCAGCAGGACAGGGCCATGCCAGGGTGGAAAGACAGTGAAAAGTGCACAAAGAAATAGCCAGGGACAAGGTCATTTGAGGCAAAGTAAGAGATGAATAAATACGTGATGACATCGGAGCTAACTCAGCTGTATCTTAATTCCCAGCACAGACAGCTAGAGCGCTCTAGCTATTCTTTAGTGGCTAGTCTAATCCTGTGTTAGGGTCTCGCTGGCCTGCTAGATGCCCTAATATCCGGCAGTTTGCTCTAGCTAGCACTGTATTTCAGTGCTCTCAGCGATCCTTCTACACTCCCCCAGAGCCACTAGAGTACTACTAAGCACTGTAAGCTACACCGGTCTCTCTTTAGCATGACTTATATAATTATGTGTCGCTTTTCAGCCCAGTCTTGGCCTCCCCCTTTCCCTCGTATGGCAACTATATGGCCACCGTCAAGCACTTATGTAACTATGCCCTAACGCAGCGCCACACTGATCTGGCTCTCAAGCTCTGGTTTTACAGCTTTCCTCCGGGATTAAAGCTGGAGCCGTCCTTGCCACTGGCCAGCCTGTCTATCCAGACCGTTGGATCACCCGCTGAGTTTTGAAGCAAGTCTTGAACTCGACAGTTCGTCAAGGCTAGGGGGCACTCTGGCCTGGGCCGGGCTGGCCTGTGCCGGGCTGGCTTTCTCTTTGCTTGCTTGCTGGCTTGACCCTGCTGTTACTGTTCCTTAAGCCTTTGGTAGCATAGCAACACACAGAGACTAAGCAAATAAGACGCCCAGGAGGGAAAGAATGCCTCTTCCCACCCACCCGGTCCTCCTTCGCATACTCTTCGGCTTCGCTCCCGCCAAACTAAACCGCCCCTCCCCCCCCCCAGCCCAATAGATTACAAATTCTTCCCCATCCCTCTATGGCAAGCAACAGGGCATCATCAACAACAAAACAAGCAAGGCTCAGATCAGTCTTTCGCTTCGCCGCGTAGCCTTGATCCAAATCCAAATAGCCCCTCCCTTTAACCCTTCAACCTTCTAACAACAACAACATCTGCTATACTCGACGCTGATCAGGTTCTCGACCACCTCCAACTGTAGCCTCAACTTGCAGCTCCAGATCATATCTTTGTCTGCGAATCAATGACGGGGAAGGCGGAGGACGGAGGACGGACTGCAAGTGGTGCCATATTGGGTAGTTCTCCGTCCAACTTGATGGATAGGGAAAGCAACGAGTTGCTCAACCCTCAAACCATTTGCCATTTTAGGCTTTTGGTCTCAGGGCATTGCATCGACATCCTGCCTTGGTCTAGCTACATGGAAGGACGGCAGCAAATAACCAACAAAAAAACACAGCGCCCTCTTTCCGGTCTTTCCTCTTGACTTGGTCGCGCAGAGACATGCAGAACCTAAGACAAAGCCCCAGCCAAACATCAAGAAGAAGCATCACCAACATATCTCGACTATTTCACCACCTTGCCTTATCCTCCTCCCGTCCCTGACTCTCCTCCTCCTCCATCATCCCCTCCCTCTGCCGTGTCTCTCTGTGCTCTCTCCTGGCACACTCACTAATGCCTAGCCCGGCTTTGACCGAGCAAGTATGTACGTAGATAGCCTGTCTTTTTGTTTTGTTCAGGGAACAAGGAACACAATCAACAGGGCCCCTCTGTCCCCGTCCATCTTTTCTCCTCTACTTGCTTTCGCAACCGCCTACCTTATCGTTGTAGAGACAGTCTCAGCCCCAGTCGTATTCCTATCTGTCAGAGAGAGAAAAAAAAGGCACAACTACGTAAAGCAGGGCAAGTTAGGCAGGCAGGTCTATCATGACTTCGGCCAAGTCCGCGCCAACGCCACTTGTGACAGCGGTCAGAGAGAAATGCAAACAACACAGACAGATGAAAGCAGCTAGACGTTAAACATATTCAAATCAACCCAGATGAAAGCAGCACAACATCTCCCCAGTACCCTATCCTCTATCTCCCACACTCTGTCTGCCCAACGCTCTTTCACCCAGTATCTTTTCCCTCTTCTCTGTCTCTCCCCTAACCCCCCCCCCCCCCCCCCTCTCCACTCCCCTCTATCTTTCAACCGGCCGCTGATCTTTTGATCTTCCTTCTATACGTCTCTATTCTTATTGTCCTTACATTCCTCCGGCCGGAGTTTGTGCTCCTGTCCACTTGTGATACCACACATAATTCCAAAAACTACAACCCTTCAGCTCCTTCAACAACCAAGAGCCCGCGCATCCATATAGCAGATATAACACTGCAATCACCTCCATACTTGAACTTGTACGGCAGGGAATTTTGATCACCGCACTCGGCCCTTGTCTTGTCGCTCAGCTTCGTCTATAAGTAAGCAATGCTGTAAGCTCCCCCTGTCTACTTGTTGCTAGCCGCCCTTGTCTTGTATCCTGTATCTATCGGCCTGTAAAAGGTCCTACTATCTAGCACAAGACCTGTAAGGGCCTACCTAGCAAATCCATTATTCAAAATATCTATGGGGTGCCTGCTACGGCCGTATCTCCACTGGCCTGATCTTTCGTTAGATTTGCTTGGCACAACTCGAGAAATAGCAGAAATTAGTCAAGTGTTGTCACATCGTCAACATGTGAGGATATTTAATAGTGCGGTATGTTTTCTCCTTTCCTTAGGGCTAAAACCCTTAGACCTGTGAATTTTTGTTTTACCGTGGTTATAGTCGCTCGTTCATCTTGTTCTATAAGCTCTGTAGGTCATTCTTCCATCCTTCTTTATTTGTCCTAGACATGCCCATCGTTTTGTATCTTCCTCCCTCTCATTCCAGCAACAGCTGATCGCGAGTCGTAAGCGTTAATATACGTTAAAAAAATAGTCCAAAAAACCCTGGTTGTAGCGGCCGCTGTCCAGTCATCCCACAATCTTCTCCTGGCTATCGTGATTCTGGCTTCAAACTTTCCCACCCGCCCAGAACGGCGGCTTGATCATCCAGTAAGTCCATATGGCTTTGGATTTGGCCCTGGCTTTGACCCAATCCACCCAGTGGAGGCAACGGCTTGCGCTTAGTCGGCAGCGGCGGTGGGAGAGGTGGGGGCGGTTTTGTGTTTGTAGGTGTAGGCGTTGAAGAGGCAGATTTGGGTCCTGGTAGAGACGTAGGTGATATAGTATGACTAGAAACTATTGCTGGCGATTGCGCTTGGATTTTCGCCGAGAGCGAAGACTTATTATCTAGTTCCGATGCGGGCTCGGATACAGGTGTCATGCCAGGCAGTCTCACACCATTATTTCGCAATGTTGCAGGCTTTTGTTGCTCTACTAACAGCATGCTTGCGCATGGCGTAGCCTTGGAGTCAGCATGAGTCCCGCGTTGCTGCTGTTTGGGAAGGGTTGGTGCGCGGTTGGGCAATGGCGGAGGAGGCTCAATGCACGAAGGACTGCCTTCTTTGATGCTGCTAGGCGAGGCAGCTAGATGTACGGGCTTGCGTGCTACTGGTGGTGGTGGTGCACGCGAGGAGCTAGATGTTGATGAATTGGTGGTCATCGGCTTTAACGGAGCCATGGCAAAGGAAGACTGGGACTGGGAATGCGCTGCTGTAGGCGCTGTACGAGGTGTTGAGCGAGGTGCAATTGATGGAGGAAGCGTCCCAGTGTTTGGCTTTACAGTATTGAAGTGAATCAAGGTTGGAGGCGACATGGACGTCGATAGTGTACTAGATGCAGTCGACGCCTGTCTTCTGGGAGGCGGTGGTGGCGGGGGATCCTGACGAGTGCTTGTAGCCGCGGGAGTAGCTTTGGACGGAGCGCCCTCAGAAATACTAAGTCGGCTAAACTTTGCCGGCGCGTTGGTCTGGTTCGGGCGCCGCGCAGCGGTCATCATGGCTGGGATATTGACGACCTCATAGGGCGAGCTCGAGATGCTGCTGGCGACGCTCTGCTGCGACGTAGACCGTGGCACGGCAATCCAATCGGGCTCTTCCGAGTTGGAGAATGGATTGCTGGCACGTTGTGGGTTAAGTGCCATCCCAGGCATTTGTGACGATCCAGGAGCGGTCTTCAAGCTGTTGCCACTCCCATTGCTCTGGTCTCCCCTACCGTTTCCTTGCCCCGGCCTAGTTTTGGGCACTGGGATCTGCACCCGTGCTGGCTGCCCATTCTCAAGCCACCATCGCTGGCGGTCTGAGCTGGCGGGGGGAAGTCCCGGCTCTACCGACTCGTAGCCAATAAATTCCTCGTCCTCTGTATCGCCATCGTCAAGATCTATTAGTGCTGTAGAAGAGCCTACGTCTTCCTTGCGTTTGCGATAGAGCTCTTCGCTGATCTTTTGACGGCGCGCTACGTCAATCTGGTTTACAGTGCACTCAAAGTGCGCGTAAACAGGCCGATGGTCGGAGAAGCGCAAGGGTGCGCAGTTGTATGATAGTTGCTTGAGGTTTGTTCCCTTGCGCAAAATGCGGTCCGTCCAGGCGGGAATGCGCGACTTTTCCGAGCTGTCATACTCGTCCGAGTCAACGTCGAACTTGTAGGTTGGATCAAACGCAATACGTGCTTCGCCGTAGAACGGAAAGGCTAGGCCAGCAATCATCTGCAGGTTGAGCTGGTCGTTATCATACAACGTCGGCAGATCTCCCCGGCGAATTAGCTCCTTGGTATTTTGCAGATCCAGGCCAATGCGGTAGTTGAAGTCACCCAGCCAAATCACAGTATCATGGTCGTCAATAGCACGACCGCGCTGGAAGCGAATGCCGCTGTTGATTGTTTGATAGTCGCGATTGCGTTCTTCGTAGTTGGCAAAGCCGGCAGCCAGATGAGCCGTCACAAAGCAGATCTGCGTATTGGCATAGCTGAAGCGAATGGCAACGGCTCCCTTGTTCCCAGCCATACCCGAGAGGCCTGTTTTCTTGGTGCTGCCTTCAACGTCCTTGATATTTTCTAGCTCGGATGCCTTGACAAAGATGCACAGTGCAGCACCCACTAGTTGGCCACTCCTGAGCAACACGTACTTTTCGCCCCCGATTTTCTGCGCGTGGGAGTTGAGACACTGCTTGACCGCTTTTTCCCAGAGCTGCTTGCGTGAGGGGTCGCTGTTCATGATTTGCTGGGGACTGAGCTCGACGATTTCCTGAAAGCCACAAACAACAATCTCAGGCTGCTCGCCGCGTAGCTCGGGCGGACAGAGCCATGGTGAAAGATCATGATCAAGGCCATCGGTACGTCCGTTTAAATTGAAGGTGCCAATCCATATAGTAATGTTTTTAGTCATAAAAAACTCAGCCGACCGTTTGGACAGTTCAGCGGACACAAAATCGCTAATGGGGTCATATAGATGCACTGGCTTTTGTGCCATATGTCTGCCTAGGAGCATGTCAATAGTCACCTGGCGGGACGGGTCCGTAAAGTTGTTGTGATAGAGGCGCTGAGCCGACTTTCGAAGATCAGCCATGGCCCCCGATAGCGACATCTTGCCGTGCCTGGTAAAGGATGTCTTGAGTGCGCCGGTGCCTGCATAGATCTTGGAGAGGGAGTCGCCGTTGTCAGCCCAGAGGCTTGAGTGGCGCATCCAAAAGTCGGCAGTGGCGTATTCGCCTCGATGGCCCAGGAAGGCTTCGACAGCCATCTGAGAAATAATGGTCTGGATTAGATTGGTGCGGTCGAGACAGTCGAGACAGTTGGTGCGAAAGGTCCCTTCTTGGCCGAGCACCGGAACCATCCGCCGTGATCCTGAGGCCACCACGCCTCCATCGGCGGCATCATCAGCCTCCTCAGCCAGATAGTAGGCAAAGCCGTCGGCCCAGTGCTCAATCAGACTGCGGATGTCCTTGGCAGCTTCGTACCCCATGGCCTTAGTCTCAGCATGAAAGTCGTACTCAGTACATTGGAGGAGAGCATGATTACTAGTTTGCTGACCGCCAGTTGTGCGGCTTAGTGGGCAATGCTTTATACCATAGCGATAAAGAGCCGTGAGTTCAGCCTCACCACTCTTGGTCTCGCTTAGTAGATTGACCACGTGGACAGCCCCATACTGGTGCTCCAGCTCATCAAAGTGTTTGTCAAAGGCCGGTTGTGTCCCCTCGGGCGATCTTGCAATGGTGATCTTCTGTCTGCCAGGCACTAGATCGGCCGCTTGCTCCCAGAATACAGGGACAGAGCCACGGACCTGCACATACGAGAAGATGATTCCAGTGGGACTCCAGTACGTGGTCTCAGTCTCGACAAAGTTGGCGACATTCCCGTCATCGTCAATTCCGCGCGCATTGAAGCGAGTACCAGCTCTGCGGCATGACAGTCGGGATATAACGCTCAGATATGAGGCCGGGCCAGAAGCGGCGGAGCCACGGAGAGGAGCCATGGCTTGTGGGATAGTCATAGTACCGCAATAGCCACGGATAATAGAGGTCAAGATATGGGATTCGTCAAGTGCGCGGCGGGCCTCGGGAAGAAGATGTGAGCGGAACTCGACGAGCGGCTTGATCATGAAAGAGTTCCAGAGAAAGGACTCGTCGAAGTTGTCAATGTTGTAGGAGTTTATGTTGACAGGCCTAGCAGAAGGAGGGTAATTATTAGTCTTGTAAGCATGTGTACTGTGTACTCGGGTCTCCCCAGGATTGTAGGCTTGCCCTGAATCTATCAAAGTACATACCTATCCTGCAGACGGTTTGTCAGATCAAAGTCGGTGCTGTAGTAGAAGCTGCCATTACTCAACAGCTTTCGCAGCTCGTTGCATGGATGCTCCTCGGGCTGGATCCCAGCGTATGTCTGGTAGTCCCGCCTAGCCGTGGCACCCTGTGAATACACGGAGGCAGCATCATCGTCCCATACGTCAGCGGCGCTAATGTGCTCGTCGTATAGCGAGCTGCTAAGGCAGTAGAAGTTGACTGCATCAATGCGCTCGACACTTTCGCTGGGCCTAATGGCGGCTGCACGGGAGGCCTTGTTGATGACGCACAGAAATACATCCTGGTTGATAGTGATGAGGCCGAGAGTGCCATGAATGGGCATGTGTGTGAGCGGCGTGTAGTCTTCCAAGATGGACTTGTTGCGGGGCGCAAGCTCTACCATGCACTTGGAGACGGCATTGGCATCTGCAACGGCCCGTGGACGGTAGGCCGACAAGGAGCCATTTGCGATAGCTTCGGAAGTTGTAGGGCTGTGGCGGAAGAACAGGACATGCTTGGACGAAGCAATGGCAATCGAGCGGTGGGGGTGGTCGCGAATCAAAAGCTCGCATAGGTTACTATGGTGTGCTGTCAATGGGGCCGAGGCCAGGCCTGAGGCCCAGGTGCCGGCACGCTCCATCAATATGGAGGAGACTGTGGATACTGGAGGAGACTCGAAGCTAAACCAAGCTAGAAGTAGCAGTAGGAATTACGACGGAGGCAGTAGTGGCGGCAGTAGATGCTTGAAATTGTTGAGGAGACCACATAAGCATTGAGGCCTGCAGGAGGTCAGCGGAGGAGGTGTGGGAGAAGTAGAACGGAGGATACAGCAAGACCAATGTCAAAGGACATATGCGACCGACGGGTTCCGGCGATAGTCTGGTCGAAAATGCGCAAGTGCTACTTCTATGTCTTCTATACATACATGGAATACCAAATGCCAATAACAGCAAAGGCGCAAGGTCGTCCTTAATTGCCTTCAGCAATGGGGGTAGGCATGGACTGTACTGTAGTCGTAGCTTTTTGGTGGCGAGGATTTGAGGAAAGATAGATTCGAACGGAACGAAGAATAGATGGATGAATGGTATAATAAAAAAAGAATAAAAGAACAAAAATATCAAGAAATTTTTAATGGCAAAGAAATACCGTGGCAAATAACATTGGTGAGAATAAGCAAGAGAAAAAAGAAACAAGAGAAAAGAAAGTTGGTGATGGTTCAGTTTTTCATGACATGACGTCGGATTGGGGAGCGGGTCTTTAGTGGATGTTAGGGGATAGTGGCAATCTATAGTGGGGTTTCTTGGTAGAGCTACAGTGGTCTGCAGCGGTAGCCCTGGTAAAGTTCCATGGGTCTACAGCGGGAAGCTCGCTCTTTAATCAAGCTGGCTATTATAGTACTAGTGTTAAGTATTCCTCTGTACCCTAACCCTAATGTCAGCCGCGGGCCTGTGACTATCTATCACCAACCCAACGCGCACATGTGGTAGTCTTTTGCAATGGTAAGACGGCCCATTACTTGATATGTTCCGAGGCTACACAAAGGCAGACATTGGCTATAATATTGTAACCGTCTTATTCAGGCATCAACTTCTGAGTCAAGCTTCGTGCGTCTCAGAAAACTGACTAGTCTAGAAAAAAGATTTGTTTCTTCTTTTACCTGAAGACAGCGGAGCAAGCAGGATACAAGCTGTCGTCCTTCTCTGTTGTCACTAGTCTAAATGATCGTCACAAGAGCCACTTCCGCCAGATGATCCAAATTGCGTCTTCACTTATTCCTTCTTCTACTCTGATAAACCAATAAACTAACCAGCCCTTGTTCAATCTGTAGTTGGGCCTACAAACACCCACCCCGACCGGAAGCCTGTGCGTTCTCTTCCTCTTTCTCCTCCCGCCCGACCCCGCCTGTGGCTGTCAAGGTCAATCCACTGACTGACCTGAGCGAGCAGACACAGCGCTGCACTACAGGACCACTACGAGACTCAACAACGCGGCACGAGACAAACAGAGGCGATCTCTGTTCCCCTGGGCTGAGTGATCGACAGCGTCTGGTCTGGTCTGGTCTGGTCTGGTCTGGTCTGGTCTTGATGTGGTCTTGATCTGGGTGTGGTTCCGGTTGCGACGGGGGGTTTCAAGCTTGGCGTGGCTGGATTGCTGCCGTGGTAGATGAGTAGAGTTTGAAGTGTATGGCTTCTCTAACCAAGACATAGAAGAAAAGCAGAGTGCGCAGAAGCACTGCCTGCTGCTTGTACTAAGCTAGGGAGGAGTGTTTGTTGCAGGCAGTATAAGCAATAATCGCTTTACTTGATTTGTGCTTGTTGAAGGCGACAAGGAGAACATGACGAAAAGACTGGTTGTTTTGTTGATTCCACCTAGAGACGTGTGCTGCTGCTTTTTACTTTCCATTTGCCTTATTTTCCTTGACCTGCACCAAGCTTTGCTTTTTGTTGTTCTTCCTTCGATTTTGCCTTGATTTCTTCTATCCCACTATGTACTCACACTTGTGAACGGCCTATTACACATCTGGCCCTTGTTCTCTCTGAATTTTCTTTTCGTTCAATTTTGCCTCCTACAGCCTTGTCCTCTTTGTTCCGCCCTACAGGCTGCCGTTACCTTTTCTGGCTGTAGACCTGCTTTGCCCTTGCGCCAAGCCTAATCTACAATCGTTAAGCATCGGCCTCAGCCTTGTTGGGCTTCTTTCTTAGCCTTTGTGCCTGCAGCAAACAGCACCGGCGTTCGGTTCATTGTTGTGCGGCCTTTGACTTGGCCTAGCTTCTGACTCGCTAGCTTTGGCTTCGGCTTTAGCCTTGGTTTTGGCTTCGGCTTTGGGCTTCCTAACCCACCCACCCTGTCAACATTACACCCCACCCATCCATCATCATATATGTGCGCTTCACTCACACCTACATCCACATCCAGACATAACATTAAGTACAGAACACACAGACGCCAAGCGGCTGCCTTGCCCTGCCCTTCTTCTTCCTGAGCCCTTGGTAACCACTTTGCTTCCCTTCAAACCCCTGCCGGGCCCATATCTATTTCCACTCCACGTCTTGCTGGCTTGGCCCGCCAATAGTGCATCTTCTCTTTTCCTACCCTCCACCCCCTCCACTAAAGCTACGTGAGCACAACATAGACTACGGCCTCCATCGCCACTATTGCGTTGCTGCGAATATCAGGCTTTCAGGCTGCAAACTTGGCCGAAACCGCCTTTCATCTTCTCTTTTCGTACATAATACGCAAACTCACTTAATTGCTCTGCCTGATTGTTCTCATTGTAGGTTGTCGTTATATGTCCTTCCACAGCCTCCCACCCACCTGCTCATTTGCTTCCAGCGCTATTTTTACACTTGGGATAGACCACAATGGCTAAAATTCAGTAGCTAGTTACTAGCAACAGTAGTTAGCAGCAGCAGCAGCAGCACCAGCACCAGCACCAGCACCAGCACCAGCACCAGCACCAGCACCAGCACCAGCACCAGCACTAGCACCAGCACCAGCACCAGCAGTAGCAGCATCTAACAGTATTCAGCTGCCGCCCCATACATACGCACACATATACACATACACACAACGGCACGACTACCGTTAACTAGAACCACTATTTGGCCAACCATAAACCTCTCTTTTCGCACGTACACATACACTTGTTGTCCCCCTCCCTCTTTTTATACAAACTATGGCCCCCCCTTCGGATGGCTCTCGTCAGGTCCGCTTTAATCTCGAGGATGATCACGTTGCCGAACCCCGCATCGCGAGAAATAGAGCCCCTCGTGGCTCGTTACCAGATAACGAGTCCAGCACAGCCTCCGATCGCAGTCGCTCCGAGCCTTTCATGAGATCTATGTCCGTTTCTAGCCCAAACTCCCACCCCACCAACAACACTCGATATTCTTCTCATAGTCCCATGACCGACGATGACCAAACCATGTCTCGCTCGAATCGCCCTCCAATCTTACAGAGGACCCCCTCAAACACATATGCACCACCAAGAGGCCGTCCTCCTACTCAATCGCCAGCCAATGTCTATGGCGATCATCATAGACCTAATGCTCGTCGCCGCGAACTCACCCGTAGAGACCCGTTGAGAATCTGGCGCCAAGAGAAGTTTGGCTATGATTACCGCAACAACGACTCCGATTCTGATGGAGAAACCGCCACTACTGACGATGTTGTCGACTCCGAAGCTGTCATGTTCTACACCGATGATAACCAAGAGCCTACCGAGGAAGACTTCAGAGACCCCGATAGCGCTGAGCGTCTGCACTGGCAACGGATGCTGTCTACTGCTCTCAGCGGTGATGTCATCGGCCAGGAAAAGAAGCGCCTGACGCCTGGCGGCATGGACCAAGAGCAGCTGGCAGAGGACGAGCTGTTCATCATGCTGCGGGCTGCCCGGTTTCGACGTCATGTCTCTGTGCAGCGCAAAATACTCACCGATGCACGCACCAACCTCGGCCGGCAGATTGACGATATAATGAATTTTACTGTCAAGGGCGAAGAAGAGGCTGACGGCAAGGGCCCTTACGAGCAGGTACAAGACGCCGTCAAGCTCATTGAAAAATGTGAATCTCTATACCCTTCAAGTCGACGCCTAGAAGAAAAGCACCACGCCGCAAAGACCGACTCGTTTCTTATGGCTTATAGCACCATCATGGCCTGGTACAACACGACTGAAATGTTGAACACTGAGCTCAAAATCCTTCGTCGCTGGGTAGGCAATAAAAACCTTTCCATTGAAAAGTCAGAGCACGGGGTGGCTAAAGAAGCATCCTCGTTCATCCACCGCCTCCTCAACAACGGCTCCCTCGGCTCGCTCTACCCCGACGAAAACTCTATCACCAAGAAAAAGTCCCAACACCGACTGCGCTATCAAGGAAGCGAAAATCCCGAACATAGCCAATCAGAATCCGAACTTCCTGAAGCATCCCTCATCTCAGAGCAAACCACATATGGTGTTCCACTAGGCAAGGGCGGCGGCATGCTGATCAACTTGTTTTCGGTGGTCGACAAGGCCAAAATGACGCTGATATCCATGGCTGATGCGTTTGAAGCACGCCACCTCCCGTTGCCCATAGAAGAGTTAGCCACTATCATCAACTTCCCGCTACGCCTCATCCAGACCATGCTCCAGGAGCAGGTAGCCAATGCAAAAACGGCCAATATCAAGTCGGCTGCCCAGACCAACACCCTGATCCTGGACCAGATGATTACCCAATTCAAGACTCTCCTTCGCATGTCCGTAGACCTCAGCAAAAAGTATCTCTTAATCATCAAGACCGAGGATAACTGGTACATCCCCGACAGCCTGGATGAGACTTACGCTTCGGATGTGTTCAATGCTCTGCGATTTTATTTTAAGATGCTGAACTGGAAACTGAGCAACAACAAGAACACATTTAAGGAGGCCGAAGTTCTCTTCCAGGAATGGGAGTTTGCTAATGAGATCGGCGGCCACTTCAAGGGCTGGGAAATCGAGCTTGCCGAGCACTTTAGCCACGTTACTCACAAGGCCCTCACCCGTCTAGCCACAACCTTTGAGCGTGAAATGCGTGAAAAGAAGGATGAGACTACGGCTGCTATGAGCAAGCGGATTAAAGCTTGCCTTGACTCGGTTCGTGTCCGCCAGCGCATGCTGCAGCGCTTCTCCCGCCTACTCAACGACAACTACGAAAACGCTTGTGACTACAGCATGTCCTTAGAACCTACGACGATTCAAGAAATGGTTGATAATCTAGCCGCTACACATCATGTGCGCTTGGCTACGCACTTTGACGAACAGGGCTTTATGATTATATGCTCCCCATCACTGGCTCGGGATCGTTGGAAACTCGAGAATTACGTGGAAGCGATGATGGCTATGACATCCAAATCGCAGATCCTCGCCGATGGCAATACGCACTATGTTGTTATTATAAAGGCAGAGGACAGGCCGATATGGATGGAAGATACTATAACCCTAGAACTGAGCGATCAAGTTCTTGATCTCCAGGTTGGCCATGTTCGCCTTTTAGCTGCTAGCACTGACGAGCGCTACGAAGAAGCCAATGATGCCTTTTTAGATGCTGTCGAAGTCAAGCTCGACGTAGTCATGGAACGCAGGTCTAACCTTACCAAGGTCAACCAAAAGCTCACTGAATTGCGCCGCGTCGCATACAAGGTATCTAACACGGTTATGGACAGCGTGGAAACGATCCGTGCCGAAACTCGCAACAAAGGTTGCGAGGAGCTGGTGCAGACATGCTTCATGTCAGCAACCGAGTTCGGCCAGCGAGCTCTCCAGCACATGGACGAAAACCGACGGCAAATGAACAACATTAAGCTGAGCAAATTGGCACTCGACTGGGTTAGCTTCATTAACGAGGACTGCATGGGAACCGACAAGCGTACCTTCCGATGGGCCATGCAGGCCCTTGATTTTGTATCGGCCATGACACGCGGCCGTCAGATTCTCGGCTTAACGGAGCCTGACTGGGCGCGTCTCCGGCGTAGCGTCTCAGGCTGCATGACAATGTTGGTGCTGCATCTTGATGTCATGGGTGCCCGTTCATCGATCCAGGCCAAAGCCGAGGCTAAGAGGAAACTTGAGGTGTACGAGCAACAAACCAAGACGGCCGGAAGCCGGCTCATGGACGATGATGAGGCCGCCCAAATAGTCTCGAGGACACGCCAGACGAAGATTCAGGAGCGCGAGAAGAAATGGGCCATAAATGATGCCGAGCGCATGGGCTTTGGCCGTGTGCTAGAGGACACCAACGATCTGGACCGTTCGCTCATGGATATGTCGTCGGCCACTAACAATGGCACACTCCGTTGGCAAATGGGTCAGTTTGTTGGATCTGGAGCTTTTGGCAGTGTATATGTTGGTGTTAACCTGTCGCGTGGCCAATTGATGGCTGTCAAAGAGATTCGTCTGCAAGACCCCAAGTCGGTGCTGAAGATCAAGGACTTGATTATCCATGAGGTCAATCTACTCAAGGCCCTAGACCATCCCAATGTAGTGGCTTGCTACGGCGTCGAAGTGCGCCGCGATCGCGTATTTATCTTTATGGAGTTTTGCTCGGGTGGCTCGTTAGCTGGTCTGCTGGAGCATGGCCCGATCGACGACGAGATGACGCTTCAGGAGCTGACGCTGGCTATGTTGGAAGGTCTGAAATATCTACATAGCCGCGACATTGTGCATCGTGATATCAAGCCAGCAAGTAAGTTTTTCTTGCCGTCCCTCTCCCCATTGGGTTATTGGCCATGCGCTAACCAGTTACATTATAGATATTCTCCTTGACCATGCTGGTGTTGTTAAATTTGTGGATTTTGGAGCTGCCAAAGTCATTGTCCGTCACAACCACACGACCACCATGGAAATCAACCCAAGCAATGCCAACCCTAACCCAAGCAGTGCCAACCCCAACCCAGCAGTCTCAACCATCCGTCCTGGCACTACCGGAACACCTATGTATATGGCACCCGAAGTGGTGCGAGGCGAAACGATTGATAATCCTAAAGCATCTGATATCTGGTCTTTGGGTTGCGTGATCCTCGAGCTGGTCACGGGCCAACGGCCATGGCCTACTGCTGACAATGAGTTTGCAATATTGTTTAGCATCGGCAATGGCGTTGTGCCTAATATGCCATCTGAAGGTCGACTTAGCGATTTAGGCCGGGACTTCTTGAGCCGCTGCTTGCAGGTCGAGCCGACGAAACGAGCGACGGCAGAGGAGCTTTTGCAGCATGCATGGATTTTACAGGCTATTGCATCGGCCAAGGATATGGAAGCTGAGACCCCAAGTGATTCGAGCCAGAGCGGAACGCCTTCAGGGAGTCGGATCCCGGTGGACGGACTTTTTCCGAGTGATCAGTAGAGAATGGGGGTTGCTTCTTTTCTTTTCTTTCTTATTTTTGCCTCTCTGGGTGTGTGTCCCTCGTCTAGGCTCTCTATCTCATGTTTGTATGCCCCTCGTCTTTCTGTTTATGTATCTCTTCCGTGTTTTCTTATGTCTCTGGAAGGTAAAAAAAAGGGTTGGTATCTCTGCTTTACATACACCGCTTGGGAACTCCTTGGTTTTATTTCGTTTTTCTTGCTGTTATTCCCTTTAAGATCTCTATGTTCGACTTTGCTACTATCTAGGCGGCGTGCAACTAAAGAAAGAAAAGAAAGCCATATTCACTCCTTAGCCGAGTACAAACAACAAAGCAAGAGCCGAGTCTCTACAAAGGCTTGTGCATCTTGGATTTATACTAACTTCGTCTCGTCTCGTCCCTGTAATTTGTTTTGTAAGAACAAAACAGTATGAGCAGTCCAGAGAAATTATGTTGTCTTTCGTAGAATAACTAATCCAATAAAGAATAAAACGCC
Organism: Ceratocystis destructans; assembly: GCA_038407095.1. Classification (NCBI taxonomy): domain Eukaryota; kingdom Fungi; phylum Ascomycota; class Sordariomycetes; order Microascales; family Ceratocystidaceae; genus Ceratocystis; species Ceratocystis destructans. Next base: position 15,328 of record JAXASZ010001184.1, read on the forward strand.
AACTCCCTAACACTAAGAGCCCCCCTTTCCCCCGTTCCTAGCGCCCATTTCTATACAGCTATGGATGATGGACAAAACAACCTCAGCCTCAGCAGCCTATAGGCCGCATACACATTTCTTGTACTGGACATGTGTCCCACAACACACGCGCCACCTCTTTGTTGACCTGCTCTGGCGCATCAAGAGCCCAGAGCACATCAAGATGCTCGTAATCGGGGATGATCTTTGCATGGACAACCTTGGCATATGGCTCGCGCGGGCTGTTCAATCGGGCTAGGAGTTTCTCGCCGTCTACCAGCCCGTCATTACCACAGATCCACAGTGCTAGCGGTGGTGTTCCGGCCGGGTACCAGGCATCAGCCTCGGCCTGCTCAGGAGTATGCGGAGTCTGTGAATCTTCAGCAGCATGCTTGATAATAGATCCGGCGTGTGCAAAGCCGTCCCGGCCGAGCCACCACCACATGAGAGCTGAGGAAACGTGCACAGGTGCAAACTGGAACATACGCGCACGAAGGCCGCGCTCCCATCGAGCATCACTCCAGCCAAACAGGAATGAAAATACGATGTAGCCGAACGAGCCGTATGGTACGGCTGGCATCCAGCGGTGGGCGAGCATCATGGCAGGCACGAACGAGTGCACCCCAAAGACGACCCGCCATAACGGCTCGGGCAGCAACGACATGAAGCGGAACCACGGCTTGCGCACAAGCGGGCCGGCATATGCAGCTGGGGCTAGAGCGCACACAACACTGATGTAGTGACTCATCTCGGGCACGTAGTCACGGGATAAAGCTAGGAGCGCCTGTGCGGTACCCTGCGAATGGCACACAAGCCCTAACGTGGAGTAGCCCGAGTGGTGCAATACGCCGGAAACAAGGGCGGGTAAATCCAACGTAGCCATCTCACGAATATCCCAAGCCCACATGCGCGAGTCGCTAGGATCGAGGGCCACGTGGCGTGGGTAAAAGCCACATCGGTTGTTGCCAAGCCAGACATCGTAGCCGATCTTGGCAAGCGAAAAGGCCAGCGATCTGTCATCATTGACACAAAACGTACCGCTAGACTGCAAGAGGCCGTGGACTAGTAGAACAGGATATTTATCGCCGCGTTTGGAGGAAGTGGCGTTTCCGCTTCTACTGCCGCCAGTGGAAGCCATGCCTTTATGGTGACGTGGATCAAAGACATGCCAAAGTTCGAGAATAAAGCCGTCGTCGGTCTGCACCAGGACCGTCTCAGTGTCTAGACCGACCCGGCGCGCATAGTAACGCACATCACAGACCAACTTATCAGCGCCGCCTTCAGAGGGCACAAAGCCATCAGGTAATGGGGCATGAAAGCCACGCGCCCACTGGTCCACATCATTACACCGCTTAGCGTGCAGCTTTTTCTCGGTAGCATAGAATGGCCGCCTGCGCTCATCGTAGCTGCCCCTGTTCAGACAATAGTACCAATCCATCATCATTGGCGGGATATGGCGTAGCAAGGCCATGCCAGCAATGGTGCTGAGAAAGGCTAAGCTAAGAGTGAAGGACGATAATTGCAAGATTCCTTCCTTCATTCGGGTTCCCAGCCCAAGCGGAGGAAAGGCATTGGCTGCAGGGCAAGAGCCAGTGGGCTCAGAAGGGCATCCCGCCTTGGGTGCCGGGGCAGTACCAGTAACTGGCACAAGAGCTGGCAAAGGACGTCTTGGGGGTAAGTTTTGCAACTCAATGCTGGAGTTCCTGGCGCGCTGAAAGGCACTGCGAGCAGCTTTCACTGGGGGGTGAAGAGACGCCGCCGGTGGCTCTTTTTTTGCGGGGGCGCCTGTTGAGGCTGGGGCTAATGGAGTTTCCGCGATCTTGTTGGAGGCATGAAACTGATCTTGTGACTGAGCACACGCTTGGATCTGAGTTTGTGGTGGAGAAAGAGGCGGCTCGTCTGTTACCGGAGACTCAATGGCAGAAATACTTCTCAACACGGAGGCTGCAGTTGTTGTGATAGTAGCGGCTGTAGTGATAGTAGTGGCCATTTTGGCAAGTGATACATACATATAAGTACAGTATAACTATGTATGGTAGGACAAAGACAAAAGCCCCAATGGCAGCAGGCAGCTTCAAGCGCCAACTATCACATGAAAGTCAGAGGGAGGAAAGACTATGGCGTGTATAGCGGGAAATTGGCACAGGCAACACAAGAATACTGGTTCGTCGCTGTGTCTCTAATATAATGCAAAGAGAGGAAACCCCCCAAACAATGAGTACAGATCTTGAAAAAGGGAGCGTCGCAAATGTCGGCGCAAACTAAGAAAGGGAGTCAGAACTAGAAGAGAAAACAGCATAGTCAAGGGGTCTGCCTGTGCTGTCACAAGCCAAAACATTGGCCCTTATTTAGGGTCTATACTGCCATGTGCTAGCTGGCAACTGTCTGTCTTGTTAGAGTGCACCCATATAAATGGGTCTGTATATACCGAGGGATGTTTGCTTTGTTCGGAAGGAAGCACTAGCCGATCGCACTTGCTAGAAGGAAGCTACTCAACAGGGCCGAGGAGAAGGCGGAAGTTGCAGAAAGCAGTAACCACTTCATTCCTGCCCATTTTATGAAGGCTACCAAATTTCATTTTTATCGCCTCTACTCTAGTTTTTCCCCCTTCAGCCTTGTCCTTATTAATTGCATCGTCATCGTCAAGTGCAGCCAGTAAGCTAGCTCTCAGCCACAAAGGTCGTTTGTTTTATCCGACCTCCTTTTCTTACTATAATCTTGTTGTGCGTGTCGTTTCGATCGAACAGTCATTGCTATCTTTCTCCCCCAGCCTCTGCAGCTTTCTTCTATATATTTTCGCCCATATCGCCATAATGCCCACTCGCCTCGATCACAAACGCCGCCGAAAAGATTGCAAACCTCCAGTCTCGGCTCGTTTAGTGCTCCCAGACCACGTCAAGAACGACATTGGCAGCATCAGCACCGATCTGTTCGCTGAACTTTTCCCACAGCAGAAGAGCAATAGTAGGACCTGGGAGCCACTACCCATTGTAATAATTCGCCCTTGCTAACCTCTGTCTTGTCCTGTTGCCTTAGAAAATACCACCGACAACGACTCCAAGATCCATTACGTCGTCATAACTCCCTGGAGCCCAAATGCTTCTCCTACAGCTTCGCCCTGGTCGCTTGTACCTGTGACTATGTCTGCTGAGCTTGCTCCAAATACCGTCCAGTTCTCCCCTTCATCTTCAGCCTTGCAATCTTTTGCCAAAACGCTACAGCAAGTGGCGCCATCCAAACTCTCAAGCAATATTCGCACGGGCATCGACATTCTTGTCCTCGATTCTGTAGCCCTACACCTCGACACTGTTTTTGTCAAGCTTGAAAGTGAGCTGACAAAGCGCCTCGAGAATGGACAGGGCACTTTCTTCCGCGAACATCCCAGCCACCAAGGTCGCGGAACATCTCCAGCAAGTCAGACCCCTCAGCAAAAGCTTGAGGCTGCCTTACGCTATGCTCTTTCGGGACTCAAAGTCATTCATTCAGGCGATCTGTTCCCCCTACCTCTTCCGCCACACCCCGTGACACACGTGCCGACAAATCCTGGCGAGATCCTACTCTGCGAACCTGTGGCACAGGGTATCTTATCACCAGATACAAAAATCATCCTACGTCGTGGCCGCGTGCAAACACCCAAACGTGGGCGCAATCCAACTGCCATTCCAGCTAGCCGTGGCCAGCTCAACGGTGTGGCTGAGGATGATGAGGAGGACACAGACAACCAGTTCTACTCTGCAGCCGAGGAACGCGAACGAGGCGACATTTCCATGACAGACGGTATGGAGTCATCGACAGATGTAGAGACCGATGCTCCTAGTGGGACCGACCATGACTTTGAGGATGATGACGAGATATCAGACGATTCGCTCGACGACATGATTGCGCTTGAGGCTCCAATGCTGCCCTCTACCACGACCGCTAGTGGGGCCACAACACCAATGACAATGAGAGGTCGAAAGACCAACGGCATCAGTACGCCGGGATCTGTCTTTTCTAGCTATACGGCTACTACAGCCCGGCCAGATCGCCAAAGGGGGCGCCTTTTCAAGTCATCGGCTCTAACACATGCGATTCCCGAGGCCCTGCTTCATCCAAAGCCAGCACCCCACGACGACGATGAGGCTCGCATCTATGTCGATATTATGTCCCTTTCGAAAATCGGCTGCTTCTCCGGTGACTGGGTCCGTGCGGAGGCTGCCCCGGACTCGGCTGTTACCGGACTCGGTGCCTTGAGCCTGGGTGGCTTCCCTGACATGGACATGGCTGAGCCTAACTGGCGGCCGGTGCGTGTATTTAGCCTACCCGAGAGCTTTGCAACCCGGCCAGTCACAAGAATCCCCTCTGCCAAGTACGAGGGTCGGCGTCTCTCGTTCTTCGACTCGCAGATCCAAAAGCCTACCAGCCCCGCCGCTTATATCTCACCTATCCTTCTCGCTAATCTCGACAATGCGCCTTATTTACGTATATCCCCGCTTAAGAAGAGCCTCTATACCGGCAAAGGAACCTTGCCCAAGTTTACCAGCGCATCTCGGCCACCCGATGCCCGGTCGGTTTCTATCCGGCAAATTAGAGCCCCGCTTTCTACCGAAGCCGCCTATACTACAGCTGTCATGGGTGCTGCCAAGAGCTACTTTGCCCGCAAGGTGCGGCTTCTGCGGCCCGGCGATCTAGTTGCTGTTCCTGTCGATGCTTCGCTAGGAAAGGCTATGCAAGAGTCTGCTTCTACTAGCGGCGAGTCCGAGATCAACGACGTTATGGCTTTGGCAAACGCTAGCACGCGCATCAGCGATGTGGCTTGGTTTAAGGTCGAGCAGATTGCAGCGAAAAAGACAGATGACTCGGGCTTTGCCAACGGCCACATAGAAGGCATTTGGGGCTCAATAGCTTGTATGGACAGTGCATCTACGGTGCTAAATATGTCAGGCTTTGAAACAAGCCGGATACCCGGTGTTAAGGATAGTCCATGGCCATACTATCTTGGCATGAAAAGGCTCCCAATCCCGGCAAACACTACCGAGAACGGGCCAATAGCTCTTCCCGAAACACCGTACGTGTCTCCTACCCGACGCAAGCTTCGAGAACTCATTGCAGCATCTACGACACAGCGCGCTATTGCATTGAATATGCCGCCCGTGGCTATTCTTCTTGTCTCTACACACCGTGCAATAGGAAAGGCAACCGTGGCCGCTGCGGCATGTGCGGACATTGGCATTCACTCATTCCCCATTGACTGCTATGATGTGCTAAGCGAGTCTGGGGGCAGTGGTGGCGATGTCAAGACGGAGGGCTTTCTGCGTGCTCGAGCCGATCGCGCTATTAGCTGTGGTATTTCCAGCTGCGCCCTGGTGCTTAAGCATATCGAGTCTCTGACAGCTGAACGCATTGCATCGTCACTGAAAGAAATACTCGGCGAGCTTCGCGTTCTTATTGCCACTACTACTGAGATCGACAAGGTGCCTGACTCCGTGCGAGGACTATTTACGCATGAACTAGAGCTTAATGCGCCTGATGAAGCCGAGCGTGAGGCTATCCTGCGCAGCATCATCAACGACCGTGGTGTTAGTCTAGATCCAAGTGTTGATTTAAGCTCAGTAGCTCTCAAAACCGCCGCACTTGTGGCTGGCGACTTGGTCGACGTAGTTGACCGCGCAACAATGGCTAGAACAATGCGCCTAGAAAGCGTATCGGCCGCCCAAACCAAAGTGCAAAATACAATTGTTACCGTGCGTGATGTTCAGGTGGCTGGCGGCTCATTCTCTCGGTGTCTCCTCCGTTCTGACTTTGATCTTGCCGTTGATGCTGTGCGAAAGAACTTTGCTGATGCCATCGGTGCACCTAAGATCCCCAACGTCACATGGGACGATGTGGGTGGCATGGCTAACGTCAAGGATGCCATTACGGAGACTATTCAGCTGCCGCTTGAGCGGCCAGAGCTGTTTGCCAGGGGCATGAAAAAACGGTCGGGAATTCTGTTCTATGGGCCACCCGGGACTGGAAAGACGCTGCTGGCTAAGGCTATAGCTACCGAGTACTCGCTAAATTTCTTCAGCGTCAAGGGACCAGAGCTGCTCAACATGTATATTGGTGAGTCTGAAGCCAATGTACGTCGTGTGTTCCAGCGTGCTCGCGATGCCCGGCCATGCGTCGTCTTCTTTGATGAACTAGATAGTGTGGCGCCTAAGCGTGGCAACCAGGGAGATAGCGGCGGTGTAATGGATCGAATTGTGTCGCAACTTCTAGCTGAGCTAGACGGAATGTCAGGTGGTGAAGATACCTCTGGTGTCTTTGTCATTGGTGCCACAAACAGGCCCGATCTACTCGATGCCGCGCTCCTGCGGCCCGGTCGCTTTGACAAGCTGCTCTATCTTGGTGTGTCCGATACCCACGATAAGCAGATGACCATTCTCCAGGCTTTAACGCGCAAGTTCACCATTGACCCCTCCGTTTCACTACGTAGCATCGCCGAGAAATTGCCGTTTACTTACACTGGTGCCGACTTTTATGCTCTCTGTAGCGATGCCATGCTCAAGGCTGTCACACGCCAGGCTACTCTGGTTGATACCAAAATCCGTGCCCTATCGGCTACTGCTGGAAAACCCGTTACCACGGCTGCCTTCTTTGACCACCATGCAACTCCAAGCGACATCGCTGTCGTGGTTACCGAGGCCGATTTCCTCACTGCCCACGAAGAGCTCGTTCCCAGCGTTTCTGCTGGCGAGCTAGCGCACTACGAGAGGGTACGCGCCCAGTTTGAGGGCGGTATCAATACAGCTGTCAAGACTGCAGAGCAATCCAGCTCTGGGCCTACCATGCAGTCTCCGCCCCCGTCTGGCAACGTAGCTAGTGCTACAGGTACACTTACCGCACCGCTATTAAACCCACCTCTGCTTGTAGGTGGCGATCGTGGCTCGGGCTATGCGAGTAGCACAAGCACAGCCACGCTCAGAGGGAAGGGCAAGGCGGTAGACTATGGGTCGGACTCGGACCGGGCTGGTCCAGAGAAGCGTTTCAAGGGCAATGGCAGGATGCCCATCAATAGCGGCTCAATTGCGGATGGCGGGTCAGCATCGAGTACGAGCGGGTTTCAGAATGGGGGAAACAGCGATGACGACGAGTTGTACTGAAGGAGAAATACATTGTAGATCTAGGCAAGACAAGTAACCAGCTGCTTGGTCATGCCATTGCAATAATAGTAAAGGTTGTATGGATTAAATGCATGCAATGATTTATAGAATGCAAATTATGTTTATATACAAATGTAATGCGATACAGCGGTCGAAACTTCCTCGTGCCCCTTTCCCAGGCTCAACCTCCAGGCTTCCCTCCTCTATGCCCATTATGGACTCTTGGGGCTCTTCTCAGCAACAGAGGCGCTGCTCTTAGTCTTGTCGGTCTTCTTCTCCTTGTCTTTGTCCTTGTCTTTAGAGCTACCGCTACTCTTCTTCTTCGCAGCCTCGCGATCCTTGTCGGCCGACCGGGACTTCTTTTCCTTATCCTTATCCTTGTCCTTGTCGTCCCGTGCCGATTTGGTCTTTGGCTTACTCACGCTCTTACTCTTGCTTGCTGCACCGCCACTGCTACTGGCCTTGGTCTTTTCCTTATCCCGCTTTTCATCGCGGCTCTTGTGCTGTGAGCGACTGCTAGTCCTGCCCATTGCTCTGTCCTTCCTGCTCTCCACAGCCAGCGAGTGCTTGTCCCTACTCCGTGCTTTCGGATCCACAAGCACTGTCGGAGTTCCGGGTGTCTTTGCCGAGACTGGCGAAACAGGAGCATCCTTAGCACTAAGGCCGGACGGACTGCGCATTCCCGCAGCGAGACTCAATGCTGGACTATCGGGGCCTCCACTCAGACTGTTGGCGCGGTCAAGGTCCTTAGCCTTGCCGACCAGCACGAGCTTCTGCCACTCACGCTCCATCTCAAAAGTCTCGCGCTCCTTATCAGCACGCACTCGCTCGCGCAGCGACATGGCGGAGTTGGACCGCGAGAGACGCGCAAGGCTCTCGCTTATACTGCGGGGCGCATCCTCATCTGACAGGTCCATGGTCTCGGCGATGGAGCGGGCATCGTTTTCAAGTGGTGAGGACCATTTGGCGGGTTCTTGTAGAGCCTGGCGGAGACGGTCATATTCTTCGGGCAGCATATCTTCGACTTCGCGCTGCTGTGAGGCGTCGCTATCGTAGTCGGAGTCGGATACCTCGGAGCCGGAATCAGAGTCGTCTTCGTCATCGCCGTCATCGTCTTCGTGTGGTTCATCTTCTACCTCAGACTCCGCATCGGCTTGATTATTTTGTGTGGCATCTGCAGCGCCAGACTCGGTTTTGGGATGCGTCTTGGCTTCATCTGTTTTGACTACTTCCTGTGGTACAGAGCCCTCTTCCGGTGGAGGTGTCACTAAGACGACTTTTACGGGAGGTGTTTCGAGGTTAGTGGGGGCTTTGTCGTCCTTGTCTTGCAGCTTCGTATCATCCAAAGGCTCGTCCTTGGTTTCTATGCTGGGAGTAGCAGCTTTGGTGGCTGTCTCCACGTTATCGGAAGCATCTTCTGACGTGTCTAGCTCTGCCTTTTCATTCGTGGTCTTGGGCTCCGCCTCGCCAGTGGTCTCGTTGTCTTTCTTCTCTTCTTTTTCTGCCGTCGCTGCTACTGCTGCTGCCTCATCATCTTTCTTCTTGCTCTCGGCCACCTGTTTGCGCAGATTCTGCAGTCTTAGAGCCTTTGCCTTATCAGCAGCCTCATCTGCAATAGAGCGCGCGGGTGGGTCCTCCTTTTTGATCTCGGCAACTTTGCTCAGCTCCTTCTCCTTCATCTGCGCATGCTTTGCGGCGATAGAAGCAGCAGTCGCCATGGCATTAGCGACCGACGCAGCAGCAGCAGAGGGTGGAGCGGGCTTGGCAGTAGCAGCCGGTACGGAGGTAGGCTTAGCACCGCCCGTGGGTCGCGTCATGGCACGCAATGCAGGCATCTTCTCGGCCTCAGCCTTGGTAGGGATAGTGTAGTCATCGAAGTATATTTTGACCTTTTCTTTGAGCTCGCCGTATTCGTTCCATTCTTCGATTTCGACAAGATCCTAGGGGGTAAGAAGCGTTAGTAGGCATGCTTTCATGCCAAGATGTCGAGACTTCAAGATGCTTACCCCCAAGACAACACCCTGCTGCACCAGGCCTGGCAATTTCCGCAGCCGGCCGCTGGCATCTTTGCCCGCTCGCCGGCCCCAGACCATGCGGGCCTTGTTATCTGTTGAAATGTCGACAGCCTTGAAGGGCACTCGGTTGGCCCGCAAGATGGTTTCCAGACGTGAAGTAGCAGTCACGATGTGGGACGAGCCGGCGGTCAAGGACGTCACGATCCATAACGCGGGATCTGTAGTAGTGAAGGTAATTCCTGGCTGTGCCATGGCGATAGGTGGCAGTTGCGTCGGGATTGGGAGTCGTTAGGGAGGGAGGCTTTCGAGGAAATGCGCCGGTGAGTATCGATATTGTGAAGACAAGAACCTCCAAGACAGATTGTGCGGCGATGAGAGGGTCCGCAAAGCAATAAGAGCCTTCGTTCGCAAAAGGTAAAAATAAAATGCTACACGCAAAGAATTAGAAAGAGCGCCTGTTCCAGTGCTTGTGTCAGTCTTGCATATATGTACAGTATGTTAGTATTTTTCTTATGGTGTGTCTTCTGGTCCAGTCCAGGATGGCCCCGTGATATCTGGACAAAGTTCGTCGGTCGGGGACTTGCTTGCTGCCAGCTGTAAATAGAAAGCTGCAGAAACTTGTACCTTTACCCCTGTGCACAGTCTGTTTAGCGAGCGTGCGCATGTACAAGTACAACTTGGAGCTTAGCCAGGCGCTGTGAATAGGGGGCAGATAAGCTAAAATACAGCGCCGGAAATAGAGAGGGCCAGCCCCTGGAAATCCACTATAGTACTACAGGCCACAGCCCCTAGAGCTAGGACCTAAAGGGCCAGATCAGACGATGCCGAACTCAAAGCCTCAGCAACGACAAAACAAAAAGCAGACAGCGAGCGCTCCAGGCTGTCTGCTCTTAATCCCCTAACCTTCTTCAAATATTTGGGCCTGCCAGTTGTCGCATTCTTTGCCTCACTCATCGTGAGATCGACCTCCCCCCCCCCCCCAAAAAAAAAAAAAAAAAAAAAAAAAAAACAA
>JAXASZ010000875.1:0-25491 GCA_038407095.1 Ceratocystis destructans
GTTTGGGTATATGTCAGTGTGGGGAGGAACTGATACGTGCGGGTGAGGGTGTAGAGAGGTGGTAAGTGGAGGTAGCAGGATGGGGAAATAGAATGGTTAGGATAAGTTGAAGATGGAGAAAGCTGGGTTCTCAGCCAATCATTAGCCCTGTAGAAGAATCAGAAAACGAAGACGGCTAAAAAAGGAAAGACGAAAGACGAAAGAACCAATCAAGAGCTTCAACTGTGGCTACACGAAACGCAGGGCGACAGAGAAAGAGAGCGAGAGAGACCAAGAGAGAAGGAAAGAGAGAGAAGGGCAGGACCAAGTTCCTTCCGCCCCGTGTTGCTCCCAGCCGCCAGTCCATCCCATATTACATAACTCCCTAACCACCAAGCAACGGCCAAGCAATACAAAATAGCGCGGCCAAGACTAATCCAGGTCAAGCCAGGCTAACTTTTTGTCTATTTACAACTATCTCTCTTTGCCTCTTCTTCTTGGCTCGTCCTGTTTGTCATGTGTCATGTTTTGGAGCCTGCTAGCTAGCTGTTCGTGCTTGTATACTTGTATACAAATCTAGGACAAGCAAATGGATATTGGTGTCTCCGTCCCAAGGGCTCTTTTGTTAGCCAGACCGCTACCGCCTACTAACCTCTATGGCTAAAGAAAGTCTTGGTCTAGCTTGGCTTGGCCTAGGCCGTGTCTGCTGAGCCCATCGTATTTCGGGGTGGGGAACAACAGCCCCCTTCTCCCCTGACTCTTATAACTGGATGGCTAATAAACAGGGGCAGGGAAGAAGAGGACACTGAATGTGAGGAGAGGAAGGCCTGCTTGCTTGCGTGCTGGCAGGTGGGCAATGGTGTATGCAAGCCATGGCAGGCCTCTCTCCACCACCAAATCACCGACCGGGAGGACAAGATGGCGCTTATCTTGCTTCGCCCTCTGCTCAGACTTCACTTACCACACCAGAACACGCTTTTTTGGCCTCTTCTTTCCCGTCCTCCCTCTTTCTCCCTCTTCCTCTCAATACCCACACCCCCTTGCTCTTATTCTCAGATCTTAAACACCGCCTTGCTCGCCCTGACCCAAGATCTTTATCGAGTAGCACTCACGCTCAAATCCAACCGCAAGTCACAGCGCACCCTACGGCGGCGGACTTTAGGCAAATCCTTGTTTTTTCTTCTGTCTGTCTTGTAATCACGTGAACCTGCATTTAGACTTTTCTCTCTTACTCTCTTACTCTCTGACTTGACGTTTGATCTGACACTGGGCCTGGCCTTTGCTAGCACAGATTCGAGAGAGAAGACCCCTTGACAACGATGAAGAACCAATCTTTAGAAGGTGCTATTTAGCACGTTCTCTCTTCTGGCTAATGGGCTAGTTGAACTGGACATCGATCGCCCTAAAAGAAACTCCATACTATTGCCCTTCGCTGGTTTCTAGTATGAGCCTCATTATCCTTCTTTTTCCGCTAACTTCCTTGCTTTCAGACTCTTTTTCTCCCTTTGGCCTTTTTCCTGCTTGTTTCTCTTTGTCAAGAGGCCATATTTCCCGTAAACTCCGTCCAAATCCCGCTTGCACTCAATAGTGGCTTCGCTTGCTTTAAATCAGCATCCGTTTTGTTTTCCTCTAGACCAACTGGGTTAGCTGGCCTAGAATTGCTGCCAGTTATCGTCTGGCTTATGCCTCTTATCTTCTCTCATCTCTCAGTTTCTTGATTTGCCCTAGACTAACCTGTGGCTCCCCGTGCCCCTATGGCCAGGGGTCTGATACATTGACGAAGGAGCTGCTTCTCTCGCTCTTCTGCAGTCCTGCTTTATTATTTTTTCCCACCCTCCCTAGTATCTCTCTCTTTCCTTCTCAGCTTGAGCTCTACTCCCATACCCCCCTGCTTGTTCTTGTCAAAAGCCATTCCAATGTTATTAACCTAAGCCCAAGCCCAACAGCCTAGCGAAGCTCGTGATTGTTTAATTTCCCTGCCAGCCTTTTTTTCGTCCCATATCCTAAACGCCAGACGTTAGAGATGGCTGAACAATGTAAGGTGTGGCATGACCCGGGGCCCCCCTCCCCAAGTCTAGCACCGAGCTAAATCCATGGCTTCGTTGCTCGTTGTCAGGTTAAAGCATGCCATGATACCAGATCTAATACAAACCAGCTTCACAACGACACCACGATAGAACAACAAGAAACCCTTACTCCGTTATAGGATCCCCGCCCGCCGTGGCGTTAGACCTGGAAGCGTGTGCTACAGTCAATGTTTGTTCTTGCCGCTATGACTATCTTTCTATAATACGTATCTAACACAAGCATCATGGAAGGCTGAATCGTGGAGCTCAGCCGGAGTCGGTTTCTTGGTCTCTGATCACATAATCGGTCAATCGGTCTACATCCTGTTCTTGTTGCTGTTCTGCCACATGTGCAACATACCTATGACTGTCTCCTCTACTCGTAAGTTCCCACACCTGCCTCCATATCTCGCTCCCCTCTAGTAGCGAGAAAAGCTCATATTTCCTCGTTATTCTCCGGTATTTATTGAATCCATTTCATCTTAGCCGGTATTTGGCAGGTCAGGGTAGGAAGGAGAATGAAGAGAGCACAAGCCAAGCACAAATTCAACTGTACACTGTACATCCGTGTGTATGTTGATATATACACTCCCCCCTAGGCCTTCTTCCTTCGTCGTTGTGTCACGGTTTCAGGCGATAGATATGAACCCACCCCCTTGTTTTTCTTCGTCCTGCCTACCCACCTCTTCTCCGCCGCCTGGCCTTGCGACTAGTTTTGCGACAGAGCGAAGAGGAAAATGAATCGACGTGGTGCTGACAATCCGTGAATCTGGCTTCATTAGGATTGTTATTCTAGAGAGAGAACCCAGATATGCCTGAAAGGACAGTTCTTTCACTAGTTTAGTTCTCGAGTCGTCCCATCTTTATCTAGGAGGGGAGAACCTCAACCCATTATTGGCTCACTAGCTGGAACGACGTGACCAGGCCGCTGTGAAGCCCACCCTGCATTTTGCCATCTTCAAGCTCTGGTAAATCCCGCTTCTCATCGTCGTCGATCACATGTCAAACACTTCCTTTCTACAGTGATATATAGGCTTCGATTGCTTGTCTTTTATGAATTGCTTCCCAGCCTCACCCTGATCGGCCTTGGCTGTTCAGTAGCCAGCAGAAGCTTCCGCAAACTGTCAGGCCTCGTCCACGCTCTTCTTGCTCCATCTCTTCCTTTTTCCCCATCAACCTGCCACTACGGAGCAGATAAAGCCAAGCCCCCATCCCGTTGTCAAGCTTCTATGTTTTGTCTATAGCCTAAAACAAAATAGCACCGGACAACTGACAATTCATCTCGTCTTATTTTTGCGTCTCAGAAGCGCAGAGCCAAGCAGAACAACCAGTCCAGAAGGCACGTTCTCTGTAGCATTTCTCCTTTCGCCTTCCTCTCTCATTGGTCTGCCATAAGTTGTTTCGGTGTGTCCAGGCCCCTAAATAGAATCCAGAATCCTATCGTAAATTTTGTGTTGTTTCAGATGTATCCTTTTTTCTGCATCCCATTGGTGATTTTTCATCGTTGTGCCTAGTTAGGCGCTAGAACTGTTAGGGTCAGAAAGACTTCACGACGAAAAGTCGAGTCGAGTTACCCAATCGAAAGGAGAGAAATACACGACATATGGTGTTGTCAGCAGGACTATGGCGGCTCTGTGCTCATGAGAAGTAGTCATCTCGCTGAGATCATCATGCATAAGCCAAGGTCTTCATCTCGCCTCTGGTATTTTCTTTACCAAGTCAAATCGATTGACCTCGCTTATTTACCATAGCCTGCCTGACCATTGAGTCTAGGTGGCGCTGTGCCACTTTTTTCCAATATATTTGACCGGTGTTTAACCGGAAACCCAAGGCTATGCCAGAGCCTTGGTTGAAAATCAGCAGCAGAAGCTAAAAGATCAGCAAAGGCAAATGAAAGAAAAAAGGAATATTCAAGAAAATATTCAATTTTTTGATCGTCATTCTGCACACATACACCAATTGACTCTTCGTGCTTTTGTCCAAGGTACATTTGTCTGATTTGAATGCTCATGCTGCCTCCAGTGCCAAGTGTAGCAAATCCATGAAACAATAAAACACCGACACCCGGAAATCCGCGATTCAACTGTTCCTACAACTCGACGAAAAAGAACCGCCGTCCTGTCCGTTCGCCCGGCTCGACCTCAAGATAACAATTCGGCTATATTTCTCCTTTTCTCAGCTTCGCTTTCTACATAATTCACCATGGGTGCCTCTTCCTCGAAAACCTCCCAGGAGTGGAAGGCGTGAGTAGTGTCTTGTGTTTTCTGTTGCTGTCGTGCTGTTGGTTGTGCTTCTTCACAAGCTGACAAGCTCCTCGTTTTGCTTTTGCCTTTTTGCAGGTCTGGTCCTACCGGCGTTTCGCATGACCTGATTGAGTCCCTGCAGTCCAGCAAAGAGGTACGCTAAAACATGCCCTAATTGTTTTCCTTGGCTATCGGACGTCGGAGTCCGGTAGAAGCCCCACTCCCTCTCCCCTCTCCCCTCTCTACCTTTCTCATGGAAATTGGATATAGCTAACCGGCACCATTGCTCTCCTTCCAATCTCTCACGTCAGACCGATCTTTCCCGCGCCAAGTTGCTTGAGACTCATATTGAAGCTCGGGTAGCAGCCGAGCTGGCCAAACTGCACGATGCTGAAAACGCCCGCTTGGCCGCTGTGCAGGAGCGCCTGGGTGCTGTCCCTGTTGAGACTGACGAGTCGTTGACAAGCCACGTTGTTAGCAAGGAGATTGAGAACCTACGTGTCAAGCTTGAGGCGCGCAAGAACCTGCGCGAGCTGCCGCCCAGTGTTGAGGCTGCGCGTGGGAGCGTCGTGCGCTGCTTGCGCGAACACGACCGCCGGCCGCTGGATTGCTGGAAAGAGGTGCAGGCCTTCAAGGATGAGGTTAAGGCTCTGGAAAAGTCGTGGGTGGATAAGGTGACTGCTTAAGCACCGAGTGCCATGGGCCATACTAGGAGGCCCTGGCCGGACTGAATGTATATCTATAGACGATAGAGGGAGCAGCCGGCTGGAGGAGAAAAAGGGGGGCCGTGTAAGTACCTTCCACTGGGTCTTGGCGCCATATTTTCTGCATGTCTTGAATATGGGACGGGAATGCCTTGCTAGGTGTGGTGTCATGCTATAATGTACGAATACAGGTTGAGGTTCTGTGGCGTTGATATCGGATTTTATTGTTCTTACTATAACATTGGCAGTCCTCCTTCGGGATCTAGTACTTGGCTGCTCTGGCTGGCCGTCTCCTTTACTTCTGCTGCTTTTTTTGCTTCGTCCCGCTTCCTCAACCCCTCTTCTCTTTTCCTGGCCCTCCGCACTTCTGCATCTTCCCACTCCGCGCCCTCCTGGCCTTTCTTCTTCTTTGCTGCGCCCACATTGTTAAACGCACTCAAAAATGCGTCCCGAAAGCGCGCAATACGCCGTGCATTTTCGACAAACCGTTCATTGGCCAGGTTCATGATGATGTCTAGGTAATCCTCGGGAACATAGAGTGTGGTTTTGCCAGCCTCAGCACCACCTTCGTCGCGCTGATGGCCTAGTAAGGATTCAAAACTGAGCCCCATTGATCTTACAGCAACCATTGGCGTAACTGTGCCAGATGCTGCATCGGGCATGATGTTTAGAGAGCCGCTCTCGCGGAAGCCTGCTTGGAGGGCACAACGGAGGACGAGCTGTGCGTGGACAGGCGATGCTGTAAGGATATGTAAAATCTGTAGTAAGGATCTGGTTAGTAACATAAAAACGTGGTTGACATGGACTGACGGCGTGTTGGATAGTGGACAGGACAGGAGAACCGACTCACCATAGGCTCAAACTTGAAGTGCACTAATCTCTCGTCTCCGCTGGCTGGACGTGCCTTGTCGGCCTGCGGGCCCTGGAGACCTAGTATTGACCTCCAGTCGCTGTTGCCCTTGTGCACAGGATCATGCGACACAAAAAGCCACGTGCCGCCGCCACCCTTACCGCCTACAGCTGCCAGCGTTCTTGCATCTGATCGCGCCGCCTCTGTATCTGTCTCGTCACCACGCCACTGGTCAGTCACGACATCGGCCTCGCGTGTTGCCTGAGCCGAAGCTTTCTTGCGGCCCTCGACGAAGACACTGACACGTCCTGCACAGCTACTCGTTGTGACCAGCCCATCAACACAGTTTATGTCGCGGATTAACGAGCGAATGCCAATGTCTACCGAGCCTTTGGGTGAGAGATCAGTATATTCCTCGTCAGGAGCCTCTAAACCCTCAAGAATCTTGGCCTTCTTGGCTGTAAACGATACAGGGGGTGGCGGAAGAGGATTCATCACGCAGGGAGAGATATATGAGATGGGTGTGAGTAAAGCCTTTTTTGAAAAAAGCCCTTGGATCGTGACTAATGAGAGAGTTCCAGGTGGCTGATGGATGTCCCGCACAGGAAAGTGAAATGAAGTCAAGGAGGGAAAAATCTTGAGTATAGGGTTACATCGTTTATATAACCCTAGACCTGTGTGTACCCGTGCGACATCAGAGCCCAATACGGTGCTACGCCTCATTTTCATAATTGCAATCAAGAAAAACATACCAACTTTGAATATATATGCTATATTTTTATATATAGAGTAGCTAGCGGCTCCGATCTAGCTATTATCTCGAATGGCCAGAGTAAAACAAACAACAAAACGCCCTGTAACGAGCACCTTTCACCCTATTAACCCGATATCACGAACCCACAAACAAAAAACGCCGGCAATGGAGAATAACAACGAAGCGAAAGAAAAATAAGAGTCATCACTCGTAAGAGGCTTATTGGCGGTTGGCAGTCTCCCTAGCTCAACCAATGTCCCGATTACTAATATTTTTGGGGAGAATCATAGAGAGAGGCCCTAAACTGTGATCTGGCTTGGAGCAGACACTAGCTGCGTGTACTTGGATTTGCGATTGTGGATGCCGCACTCGGTCTTGTTCTGACCCTTCCAGCGGCCCGCACGCTCGTCTTCACCCTCTCCCACGGGCGACGTTGAGTGCCAGTCGCCAATTGATTTGTAGCCACGATCAAGCAGGGCGTTGTAGGGCACGCCATTGTCCTTGATGTAGCTCTGTACCCGCTTGAAGTCCCAGCTGGCTAGTGGGTTGATCTTCACGATGCCGCGCTCCTCGTCAAACTCAACAACAGGGATAGAGCCTCGTGAGCCTCCTTGCGAGCGACGACGTCCGGTGAGCACGGCTGAAACACCAAGCGTGGCATAGGCGCGGTCCAGTGGCTCAACCTTGGCATACCAGTCGTAGAGGTCAGGCATGGTCTCGTATAGCTTGGCGCCATAGATGGCCTCAAAGTCGGCGACCGTGGCTGTGTTGTCGGGCTTGAAAATGTGCAGCTTGACACTGGGGTACTTGGCCTTGACGGCATCAATCAGGTTGTAGGTCTCGTCAAAATGGTACAAAGTGTCAAGGAAAAAGACTTCAGTTCGTGGGAGCTGAGGATTGGACTCCTGGATCTTAGAGAGCATATCCATGGTGACTAGACCAGTCAAGCCAAAAGCCGTAGACTGATACAGGCCGGGGAACATGATCAGGGCAAAGCGTAGAATGTCCATGGCGTCCATGCTCTCAAACTGGGTGTTGAGATGAGCTAGGTGGTCTTTAGTGAGGCTGATTTTGGGAGCCCTGATGGGGGCTGTAGAGTAGGTTGAGGAAGGACTAGAGACGGACAGGTCTTCAGGCTTGTCAAACACAACATCGGCGTCAATGGCCGTAGATGCTAGGGACAAGGTAGAAGCAGACATGGTGACGTGAGTGTCGTCAGAGACACTAGGAGCAGGAGAGGTGGCCATGGTGAAGGAACGAGAATATGAGAAAAGAAAGTAGACAACACAGTACAATGGTAAGAAGTGGAGATCAACGTATTTCAAGTATATTATTGCTCAAGAGAAACTGAGAAGTCTAAATGGGCAAAATTGGCAAGGAAAGAATTGAGAGGAGGAAAAGAAACGAGAAGTTCCCAGAGAAGGACAAAACCAATATAAAGAGTTGGCTAGAGAGAAGGAACTTGGCCATATCTCGCAAGTCGATCACGCAATAGACGCCCCGGTTGCCGGTTTCCGTTTCTAGTTGCCAACAAACCCGCTAAGGGGGGGAAAATAACTTAAAATTGGAAAAAGAATAAGAATTAAACGCCGATTAAAAATTCGAAGACGACTAACACGCAAGTGAGTTTGGGCTGTGTGGCGAGGCCCAGGTCTGCTTTGTAAGAGCTCTGGAAGTACACAACCGATGGCAAACACATAGAAGGTGTACATCCGCACTTACAGCACCAGGTAGTTTTATCGGTCAAGAAAACGGGTTTGTCCATTGAGTTCTCTTCTGATGGCTAGCCAAAGCCTGCTGAGTAATGCCTCTCCAACGAAGGCTGTGTCGTAGATGGGAACCAACTCCAGAGGAAACAACAATCTTGCTGACTATTGCGCCATTCTTTGGCTGGGCTGGTCCAGTCTACTGTCTTGAACGTATTTCTGCTTACCTCATCATCTATATTCTGTGATATGGGCGATGGCTTAGATGCATCCTGAGCTTCTTGACAACTCTTTGTTGCCTATAGCATAGCAGAGCACACGTCACGCATCGCACATTGAACATCACACATTGCACATCGCACATCAAAACATTTTCGGCAACTTGCTTACGAAGAGCACATGGGCTCTACGTGTCCAGCCTTGGTTCCTCTTACATCTTGGTCCCATGCAAATTGCACCATCGCCCTCGTAGTTTTGCTCATACTAACAAAAGAGTGCGGCCCCTTCAGGCTGGTTGAATTATAGGGATAAAAGCGGGGCTCAAATGTCAAATCACGACATCCACGCTAAGGCTTTCGCAAAGGGCCGACCGAAGCATGTGATTGGCTAGTTAGTGAATAAATTCCATGGCACTGGGCCTAATCTTTTTCCTTCTCGACATCTTAGAAGTTTAGGGAGAGGCGGCGACGACGACAATGAGAATACGCTATAAATCGAACTGTGCCGTTGCTAAGTCAGCCGCTGACGGGCGGGCCTCCAGCTGGTGCCCACAGTACCGTTGGATTTCATCTCAGCCCCTCCTTTTGTTCACGTCATAGATTAGGGTCTTACATCATCCTCAGGGTTTGTTACACAACGACTAACCCACCAACCAAGCATACAGAAAAGGAAAAGAAAAATCTGTCGTTACTTTCAAGACTCACTCACAGAGCAGATACAAAGCAAGCGAGATAATAGAGAGAGCCCGAGAGCATCAAACCCCTCACTAACGCACAAGTATAAGCATTTCCTATCGTCGGCCTCCAACGAACCCCAGAGCTTTTGAGCCTCAAAGTCTTCAGGACTAACTTTGGAACAGCAAGGCTATACTGGTTCAGGCCGGCCTTATATTACCTTTTTTACTCGGTCCCTACTTTTCTTTTCTTTTCTCCCACTCATCTCGCTGGAAATCTTGTTCTAATAAAAATAGCAATAAATGAAAAGAATATATCATTGAATAAATATATATCCCGCTCTTTCGCCATGTCAGACCAGCCCGCTCCGTCTTCCGCCACTTCCAGAGCCTTGCGGCCAACGCTCAAGGACTTTGGCCGTAGCAACTCATTCCTCAAGGAACATCAGCAATATCGCGCTCCGGCCACCGCTACTTCCCCTACCGCCTCAGCTGTCAACCACCCTGGCATAGACTCCGTGGTTGAAGAATCTGCCGCCATGTCTGGGGCTATCTCCGCACAGACTCCGCAGAGCAAGTACGCCTTCAACGGCATCCCAGTCGAGGGCCAGGGCGTTATCAGCTCTGGTATTGAGCACAGTCTCAGTCACGAAAACTGCGTGCCTCCTGCATCCAACTCTTCCTCCGCGACTGGTGCCCCGGACAAGCTCATTGCCACTCTTTTCTACCGCGGCGCGCCCAAAAATGGAGTCTCCTCCCCTGCTGCATCCATGGCTGCCTTCCCGCTGGAACCGCCATTTCCGACTCAGGTTGCTGAGCAGCTGGACCACATCTACGGCTCCTATGTCTCCCCGTTATGTACTGCCGCCTTCCTGCACCTCATGTCATCGTTCCCGCTGCCGGCCGGCGTGTCGCAGCTGGCTTCGTCACACCGATGCCTTGATAACCAGGAACGGCCGCGCGTCGTCGAGTTCACGCTAACGCCGGCCCCTAGTCGCGAGCTGCTCAGCCTGGCTGATCTTCGCAAGCATGAACAGATCTATGGCTTCGAGCGCGAATGGGGCGTCGAGGTCGTCCTGCAGTACGAGTCTCTATGGCGTCGCCACCCACGTCTTGTCGTCTTTGACATGGACGCCACCCTGATTACCCAGGAAGTCATTGATTTGCTAGCTGCTACCATCCGTGACCCACCTGACCTGGCAGCGCGTGTGGCTGAAATTACTGAGCGCGCCATGCGCGGAGAGTTACAGTTCGATTCAGCCTTCCGCGAACGTGTCAAGCTGCTGGCTGGCTTGTCGGCAGATATTTTCGTACAGCTGCGCCCTGTTATCGATGTAACCAAGGGCGTGCCACAGCTAGTGCGTGCTTTGAAGCGACTGGGAGTCAAGACGGCTGTGCTCTCAGGCGGCTTCCTCCCATTGACGGGCTGGCTAGCAGGTGAGCTGGGTCTAGATCACGCTCATGCCAATGAGGTAGTGATTGACACGGCTACCAACACACTTACGGGAGAGGTGCTAGGCAAGATTGTCGGTCCTGAACGCAAGCGCGAGCTCCTGATCGAGATTGCAGAGAGGGAGAAGGTTGATATGACGCAAGTTGTGGCCTGTGGCGATGGGGCAAATGATTTGCTAATGCTGGAGAAAGCAGGGTTGCTGGGCGTGGCTTGGAACGCAAAGCCCAAGGTTCAGATGGCGGCAGATGCGCGGCTGAACAGCGAGTCGATGTTAGACATGCTCTACCTATTTGGATTTACCTCGGCCGATATCGAGACTTTGATTGCATAAAGCCCGAGATATACAAAAGCGCTACGATACGAGGCAATGATAGATGTGATAATATACATGCAGTAAACAAGTAACATAGATATTGACATGAAAACGGAAACGAACATTGGTTTCTTTCTTCTTGGGCTGCCACCTTGTCTGATATCTGCGCCTTTGGTTTATTATTCACAAAAGTTACAACGAAAATACATCAAGTCCCAAGTTTTTCTCGCGCCTTTGTTCTCTTTTTGTACCACGCAATGGGCAATTCACCACCCAATACACACATATACGAATGCATCATGGTGCGGCTAATTCACAGGGTGTTAGCATTGAAGCAGCCTCGCATATCTCGTGACCACGGAGGCTTAGACGGCCGAGGAATCACATCGGAACAAAAGAGCTCAACTACAGTGTATACATCTATCTGGTGCTTTAGGGGTAGCCCTCCTTGCCCCACTTGTTGTAGCGCTCGTGGACGTCCTGTGGGTGCGGATGGTGACTTGGTTAGCATAAGGGCTATACAGAAGTTATCATTGAGATATGAATATAAGGCTCACCGCAGGCAGGGTCATTTTGGGCACAACAACGACATTCAGGGCGCTAGGAGCATCCCTGGGGGCCTTGCTGACGTCGCCACCGGGGTAGTACTGGTACTTTCCGGAGCCGTTGTTCTCCCAAGCCTGAGAGGCGACAGCGACAGAGGCCTCGGAATTGGCGTGGGTAGGGTTAGCACCTGCAAAGGGAAAATTTTCGTCAGCGACTTTTCAATGCTTCGGGACCTGTATATCGGCGCAAAGCGTTAAGATAGACGGTGTATATTCGGCACGACACCGGCAATCCCGAGCAGAAACATGGCAGCCGGGGAGCCGCATCGGGGAATCGTAGCCGGGAGTTGTGTGTGCATGATCAACTCCGGAAGGAATAAAAAGCGGCAAAGGAGCATTATTACCAAAGTACAGGCCAGCACCGCCCAGAGCACAGGCAACAACAGCACCCAGGATCTACATTGCATCAGTTGTTAGCATATGTGTGTCACCGTAATTTCTGGAGCACCTCCGAAAAGCAGTGTATGCTTCAGCACTTAATCCCCCTCCAAAAAGAGAAGCTATCGGAAAACTGCGAAGAGCTTACAATGACCTCGGGGTTCTTCTTGCTATCCTTCTTGAGCTCAACCTTGCTTGAAGCCGTCATGCGGCGAGCGGTGGTAGACAGGAAACGGCGGGCGACAAACGACGACATTTTTTTTGTTCTTTCGAATGTTTTCTGACAACAGTTGAGTAATCGTGTGTTTTCGAATTGACGTGTCCCTAGGGAGAAGATAAATCAAAGGAGAAGCTCTGCTACAATCGGGTTGTTCGCAGATGGTTCAAACTTCGCCTACCAGAAAAATAGACGGACTGCACGCGACTTTTGATTGGTTGGCTAGTCATCTGTCGTCATGGTTGCCTGAAAAGCTGGGCACCCAGCCTTGCTTAGGGTGCATAGCTTACAATAACCCTAATGTTTCTATTTTCAAGCTTTCCTCGAGGCTCGGAAGCTTGAAGGTTTATGTAGGACATTAATTTGGGCTCAGGGCTGTCACACTCCGAAGCTAGGGAAGGTGGTAAGCCCGCAGGATAGGATTTAAGAAGGAAGAGGGGAAGGGCAGAGAAAAGAAACTTTGTGTGCTTTTGTGCAAGGTGCAGTTTGCAGTTGCCAGTGATCCCTATTGGATATTGGAGTTGTTACTGTTTTAGTGACTAGATGCAAAGTTTGCAGGGCTGAGGCACGTAAATAAAGAACACATACTAGGACCGAAATAGATGGACACAGACGGGTCAAAGAGCCGGCAAATTAATCAATTGCAAAAACCCCAACAACAAAGAGACAATATACAGCGGACAAAAAGAACAGCAAAAAATGAAGAACAAGACGATAGGACTTGCAGGTTGAGACGCATGCAGATGTACAGCATGCAGATGTACAAACTAGTGATGTGAAGATTCCGAATCAATGGCATGAAGTACTGTATGTAAGATAGTGAAGGGAAGGAATGGTGCTTAGTCAATGCAATTGCCTTGTCTGAACCGAACCATCGTCTTTGTTTGCTCCCTCTTTCATTTTATCATCAGCCGCCGTTTGTCTGGTTGTTTGTCACTGCCTCCTCCTGTTTTAGGCCCTCCCCAATATAGCACAGCACAAGCTTGTCTACTGCCTACTATCAGCGTATGGTAATTTCCTAGTCTGAAAAAGCAAGACTTTTCTTCTCATATATCTATTCCCTTCTCCTTCTCTTCAGCGACTTTTGATCGTCGCTTTTATTTCTGCGTTTTCTTCATGTGTGTTTCACTTTTTATGCTACAATTTGGTGCTATTTGTTAAGGTTATGATCACCTTGTCTGTCACCCATTTTTGGCAGTCACACGATTTTTTTCTCTTTTCTTCCATCGCTTTTATTCGCTTTTGCTTCCCCCCTCCTCTCGACGATGGCCTTTGCTTGACTTAGACCTCACAATTTTTTATTATTTTTTTATCTTCTTCTGAAACTCAGTCATTTGTATATTTCATTGCCATTTATTCTGCTTAATATCCAACAAAAAAGACCTCATCAGGTACCGGCAGCATTATTTTGGCGCGAAGCTACAAATATCGCGAAGCGCTTTTACCCACTACCCCTTGGAAAATAGTACCTCTATTATAGTAGTCCCCCCTTTTATTATGGCCGCCAACGCCAAAGACTTGGCCTCTGCGTCAACCGCGACCGAACACTCTCACCATGCAACAAATCATTACTCCCATGCTCCGCCACAGCCTACAGCCGGTCCGCCCAGTATTATTTCGTCCCGAATGACCGATATTGCCTCAGAAGAGGGCGATCGCGACCACGAAACCGCTTCGCAAACTGCTAGTCACATCCGCAGTGTTGGCGAGGCCTCGGGAAACAAACGCCGCAGTCTTCTAGCCTCCGAAGTCGCGTCAAGACCTGAAACCGCCCGTACAGGAACGTCCGCTCGTGCTTGGTCTGGCAACCAGCCTCTTCGTGTGCCACACTTTTCCACCTCTGGTGCCGGGAATGCACATCGTGGAAGCATTGGGGGTGGTAGTACTACAACTGCTACTAGTATCATGAGTCGATCAGGCATTGGAAGCCGTGGCCATAATAGCCGCAACCATGTACCGTCAGTGGCCAATCAAGCTTTCTTCCATCCCATGAGCTCTCAAAAACTACAGGCCCAGCGTGCTGGTACAGCTGGACGACGGCCGTCTGAAACTCCTAGCACGCACAGCGCCCTTTCGGCCATGGCCCCAACAAATGCCGCGACAAACTTTTCTGCCGGATTGGCTCGAATGGGAAAGCCGTTTGGCGAAGATGACCGCGATCATCACGCTCAATCGCCGCCATCGCGCGGAACTGAGTGGACAGACCAGGAGACACTTCATCGGTTGACAGCCAATACAAGCCCTACTAGCCACCGCCCTCAAGAAAGCTTAACTGAGAGCATGAAGCCTCTACAGCGCCGAAGAGACCGAGATACTGAGCTCATTGTCGACACTTCCAGGCAATACTCCACGTCAAAGAATACGCAAGCCGTTCGCACGCACAATCGATCTCCCGCCAAGACCTCTCGTTCTTTCCGTTCCAGCCTATTTAACCCCACAGGAGCTAGCCAAGCCCGCAACAACGGAGCCGAGAAACTGGCTTCTGCAGCTTCATCGCCACGCCTAGCGTCTACCGAATCGCATGATGACGTTGAGGACATTAAAACCTCGGCTAAGGCGGCGGGATCCAATGGCAAGTCTCAGCTCAACAGTGGGGGGTCCGGTTTTAAGGTATACCAGTACTTTGATGGTAATACGGTGTTTTGTCTAAATGGCAGACTTCAGAATACCCACGCGAAGCCCATTAATATTGCTACGGGTGTGTTTGTTGCACTGCCTATCGGCCTGTTCTTTGGTTTCTCAGCAAAGTGGATTTGGAAGCATATCAGCCCAGCAATCCCGCTGACGTTCGCGTATATTGCGTACTTATGTTTGTCATCATTCTTACGTGCGTCTACATCAGACCCCGGAGTAAGTAATATTCAATTATTTATCTTTCCTTTTTTGTGACTTCCCTTCTCTTTTTTCCTCCATGCTGTTTTTTCTTTTCTTTTTCATGCACCGTGCCGCGTTGCAGGACTGTGTGCTGACATAAGTGTTTTAGATTCTACCGAGAAACCTACATTCCTTTCCTGAGGACACATCCGAAAACCCTACAGCATCTTTGCTGCCTACCAACGATTGGGTCTTGGTAAAATCAGCTGAGGCCGCTACGGCTGCTATGGAGGTACCAGTTAAGCATTGCCGTACCTGCGATATTTGGAGACCTCCTCGTGCCCACCATTGCCGACTGTGCGACAACTGCATCGAGGGCCACGACCACCACTGTGTGTGGCTCAATAACTGTGTTGGGCGTCGCAACTACCGCTTTTTCTTTACGTTCGTGTCTTCGGCCGCCTTCTTGTCACTGTATATGGTTGGCGCGTGTCTGGCTCAGTTGCTGGTTTACAAGAATCGGCAGAAGGTCGACTTTAGTGACGCTATCAGTGAATTCCCTGTCCCCTTTGCCATGGTAATTTACGGAGTGCTGGCTGGACTGTATCCGTTGGCGCTCACTTGCTACCATATTTTCCTAATGGCACGTGGTGAGACAACGCGCGAGTACATCAATTCTCACAAGTTCACTAAATCGGAGCGCTACCGTGCGTTTAGCCAGGGCAGCATCTGGCGCAATTGGATTGTAGTGCTGTGCCGTCCACGACCGGTATCGTTCTACCAGTTCAAGAAGCAGTACGTCCAGGGCGACCAACGGTTAGGCGAACTGCGCAAAGACCAGCGTAAGCAAGGATCTCTTGAACTGCATAATGTAAGGCCAGTGGCTATGGCAGCCGGTGCTGGATCGGGCGCCGGGCCAGTGCGGCCAGGCTTCCAGGGGCCGACGGCTTTCCGAAACGAAGCACGTGTTAATCCGGGCGACCGATAACATAGTGCCTGGAGTGGACCTATTCTTTCCTTTGTTTTTTTTTTGTCTATAGCACTGTCTTGTGCGTTTTTTTTTCTCTTTTTGTTTTGTTTGCTATAATATCCCTGTGTAAGCGAGACTCGATACTGACCGAGTCGTCTCCTATGGCAGTAAGAAGAGAAGATATGGATCTTCAGGCTGTTTATAGGCTTATTGTGTTTTGTACATTTTGATACCAAATAATGTCTCTGATGGGCTGTATATTTTCATCGCCCTAGACAATTGTATATAGCAAAGCTGATTTACATCACTAATAATGTGTTGGTTAACCTCGTTTAAATACTAGCTGCTGAATAGGTGCATTGCTTTGCCCTGGACTTAATTTAAGATGCTGACTAACCCTAGTAGAAACATCCACGTGACCTAGACGCTGGCCGCCTTGGTTGCTGGGCCAATAGCACCAAGAAGTTTTCCAAGAAGTTTTGGCTTGTGGTCCTTGTTAGGCGGCTACAAATCTAGGAGCTCCGTTTCCCAGCTGTTGTTCACGACAAACTAGTGATTGGGCTTTTATAACCGCCCTTGCTTTTTTATACTCTTGTCCCCTTTTTCTAGCCTTGGGTTGGATCTCATATTCCAATACCCGGTTTTCTCAGCCTCGTTAGTCCACTACTAGCTAGCCTTGTTCAGACTTTGTCATTTTCTAAGACCTAAATAGTCAACATCAACGAAGCACATCTCGCTATCGTATAGCACATACTTGCCTGTTCACAATGGCACCTTTAATTCTTCACAATGTTCCTGATGAGGAACTCTACGTCGGTGCGGATGGCATCCAAAGACCATACGCCATGGTCTTTTCCCAGTACGTCCCGTGGCCAAGTAGCCTTCTCTGAAACAAAAGCTAACCAGTTTGTTTGTATGCACTATAGGCAAGAAGGTGGGATGCCCCCGACGCGTAACCGACGAGCGGTAGCGGAGACAGGCTCCTTTGGCAAATCTAATCGCCGATCACGCTCACGAACCGGCACGCCCCGACGTGAACGCGACAACCCGACCCAGGCCGTGGCCGACAAGATTTTTGGTGACTGGGTCTCAATGCAAGCCGCTGCGCCCAACAACGCAAATAGCAACTCGGCAACTGGCAGTGGCAGTGGTAGTGCAGCTGGCGGACCTTCGTCTAACTCTGCACCGCGACGACCATCATCGCTGGCTAAAGCTGTTTCACATAGCGCGTTGCTTGATCTCGAAGACGTAACTATGGGTGGCGCGTCACCCGCCACACATCATCACCATCGTAATCACCAGAACCAGGCTCAAAACCATCGCGAACCCATCGAGATTATGTTGCGCGGATACCGTAACTCAACGCAGCAGTATGCGGCAATTGCCCACTTCGAGCAGTTGGCCGGCCGCATCTGCGAGGATTACCCGCGCATGGCTCCTATGGAGCAGCGCCGTTACCGCTCTGAATTGACAGATCCAGCTTTTACGCAGCGTCGTGCGTTGACTCCCGACGAGCGCGCCAAGGTCAATATGGCTGCTGGCGGCGAGCATTGGGTCAAGGTGACGTTTGAGAGCGCCGAGGCAGCCGAGGCAGCACGAATGGCATCGCCGCAGAATATAATGGGATACTTGGTGAGCGCTGAGCCGTGGACTGGGGTTGCGCCGCCGAAGGACGAAGCGGTGCCAGACTTGAGTAATTTGTTTGATCCTCCGGCACGCAACAAGGGTGTTGCGGGCCTGCAGAACACGACCAATCCTTTTCTCAAGCGCGCAACGAGCAATAGTGCTTTCCCGCGATCCACCATGACTACCATGGGTGACGGGGCTGATGAGACGTCGCCTTCGTACTCGCACACATCGTCGAATACCTTTGATTCAGGCACGAACACACTCGATGGTGGTGAGCAGGCTTTTGCCTCTGGATCTACAGTCTCAAAAATAAGCCAATTTCCTATGCGACGTCATAGTATGGGCATCGCGACATCTAGCTTTGCACCAACGGTGTTTGATGATGATGATGTGGCTATGGCGGGCGCTACAGACGTGCACGGCAACAGCAGCGGTAACGGTGCTACTGGGGCTGCCACCAATGGCGCATACTGCCGGCGCATTCCGACGGCCCGCCGCGTACAGATCCTTCCGGCTGAACAAGCTCTTCTCCCCCAACAAAGCATGGCACAGAGAGTGGTAGCAGCAGTGCCGTTCCTTAATTGGTTCAGCGGGAGCATGGTGGGTAGTGCCGTGCCACGATCGGAGCTAGGCGAGTTTGATTGGGCGCGGGCAAGTTTGTACTGGAAGGTGGTATGGTTCCTAGATGCATGGTTTGGGTTGTTTGGTGGCGAGATTTTCCGGACGAATCGGGAGGAGTGAGGGGAGACAGGAGGACGAGAGGGGGGAGGGGGGAGGGGGGAGGGGGGTTTCTGAGACCAAGAGGCAAGAGCTCAAGTGAGGAGACTGTAAAAGAAGACAAGGCCGGGGAGATGGGATTGGCTGTAGTGTGGGCTTTTGGATTGCTCCCCTGTTTTGCTTTATTCATTTTTTTTGGGAGTTCTATTTTGGGAAATTCATATTTGCGTTACTTGCGTGTGGCTCCATTGTTTTACGGAGAAGATAGATAGATTGAGCTTGGGTTATGGCAAGTCTGATTTGCGATGTGTTGGATGGCGTGCTGTCGACGTGCGAAACAAAAAAAAAAGAACAAAAATAGAGATAGCGACGCACGACAACGGCAGGACTCGAACCTACGCGGCCGAAGCCATATGATGTCACGAGATGAACCAGTTCATTCGAGTCATACCCTTTAACCACTCAGGCACGTTGCCTCACACGCGTTTTAAGTGGCCTCTTGGTGGACATTATATCGCAAGCGCAGCATGGCGGAGCCTATAAATACAGGCGACTATCACTGCGGTGGCGCTCAGGTAGTGCTGAAGCTGCCGTGGTACTGCTGCGAAATAACAGTAAGCTCAAGTGCTAAAGCTGCCTGGAGACGCTCAGTAAGACCAAGCTCAGGTGCTAAAGCTACAGGGCAGGATCCGCTGAAGGTGCTACGAACGGCGGCGGCGTCACTACTGTGCCTTTCTTATTGCCAATTAGTAAACAGTCAAGACTCAATAGTTAATTCTTTTTTTTTTTTCTTTTTCTATTTTTACATCGTGATGAACGCCTGAGCCCTCCGTCGTTTTTTTGTTCATCTTTTTTTTTTAATTCATTTTTTTATTCAATCATTTCTTCTTCTTTTCTCTCTTCCATTTGCCTCTTGTGTGTGCTGCGCTGCTTTTGTTTACTTTCGGCTCGCTCGCTGTGTTTATGTCTGCTCTCTCACTCTTCCTAGCTTGAAAGCAATGGCGCTATTAGTTAGTCATTAAAACTAGAAGCCTTTCTTTCCCCTGTCCTTCTTAATAGCCTCCCTCTTGGAACGACCGTCGTCCTACTTTTGTTGTCTCGCTTCTCGTGGTGATTTTTATACGTCGACAGATTCTCAGAGCCTTGTCCAAACGTTGTAAAGCCTGTGACTAAATCAAACAAGTAAAATCCCCCGAGACGTCCTTGTCTTTTGCCCGCTATGGCCCCCTATTCTTGTTCCTCGACACCTACGGGCCCCCGTCCTAGCACACCGCTTTCGGCCTCTGTTTCGTCTTCTGACGTTCCGTCCTCTCCCGCTTACTCCCTCGCTTCCACCGCCCGTCCCGCCTCTCAATACACTGTCCCAGTCCCTCAGCCTCCCCGCCCCGTTCAGTCGGTTCTGACTAAGGCCGATCTAGCTCAGAGCCAAGATGCTTACGGTGACTTGCTAACTACTGCCAAGTCCTATCGTGTTGCTCTTGCTACTCTTTCGTCGTCAGCCTCGGCTTTTGGGGCTGCACTTGAGTCTTGCGCCCGTTTAAAAGAAGCCCGTGCCGATGCTGTTAATGCTATGCCCGCATCTTCTGCTGCCGCTGCTGTCACAAAAGGTACTTGCACGGCTGATCTACTACTGTCTGCTGCTGGCGTGCACCAGTTGATAGCCAACCATCAGCAAATTCTTAGCGAAACGGTCTACCGTTCGTTTGAAGTGCCGCTACTGCACGAGCTGGACAAATGGCGACGTGACGTTGAAGAGGAGGAAGCTATATATCAGCGTGCCGTGGCTCAACAAAGCCGTGAAATTCGCCGTCTTGAAAAAGAAGGCCTTAAATTACACAAGCAGCGCCGTCGCCACGTCAGCGCCTTTCGTGCTCATCTTGTGCAGCTGACGGATAAACTTGACGGTCTGACAGCCTTGCATGGTGCACATGCCACAACTCTGTTGCGCGACAGTCAGCATACCAGTGCTACGATTCTTGATGCCGCCTGTAGTCTGGTGCGCGCCGAAGTGGATATTTTCGAGGGCCTGGCACGCAAAGGCTGGTCTGGAGGCGGGCTTGAGGATTTGCTGGAAAAAGGCGTTGATCTCTTCGCACCCGACGACGATGCGCTTCGTGGCACCTTGGCAGATGCCGGGGGCGTACTCCTGGGTGCCTCGAATTCATCTGCTAGCTTATTGAGTACTGCAGCAGCAGCCGCCGCCGCTTCATCTTCGTCTACAGGCACATCTGGTGGCGATGCGAAGCTGTTTAGCATTCTCCCGCCTATGAGCATTCTGGCTGACGACCATGAGCGCACTGGTAGTGGTGCCGGTGGCCACAACTACAATCATAGCCACAGCCATAGCCTACTTGATGGCGCGTACAGTAGTCTAGCAGGGCTTTCACACAAAGACTCTCTAGCGTCGTCTACAGGCCGGACAAGCCCTGGAGCAGACTCCTTCATGGGTGGCGCTGAGTTTAATCGCTCACGTGGTGTTCGCCCGTTTTCGCCGGTGCCGATTCGACGGCATGAGGCGGGTAATACTCCAGATGGCCTGGGCCCGTTGGCAGGATCGCCGATGACGGCTGGGGCTATGGGAGAGGCAGAAGCACAAGCAGAGGTGCAAAAGGCACATAGCTCTAGTGAAAACAACAATAACGCCATGGGTGAAAATGTAGATAGTTCTTTCTCACGACCTGCGTCTCCCGATTGTAGTGAAGGGAGTAGCACACCAAGAAATAGGCTGATACAGGAAGAACTAGAAAATCATAGGACGGAAGGGAAAGATATGCCGGGGGCTGTTTCTATGGATAGTGCCGCCGGCTCATGAGCAGCAACTATTTTTTCTTATGATTGCCTCGTTGATGTCTTTTGGATTGGTTTGGTCTGGCGTTCTTGGCTTGTTTGTGTATTTCTGGGTTGGCCTTGAGCTGGCTGGCGT
This sequence comes from Ceratocystis destructans, assembly GCA_038407095.1. Taxonomy (NCBI): domain Eukaryota; kingdom Fungi; phylum Ascomycota; class Sordariomycetes; order Microascales; family Ceratocystidaceae; genus Ceratocystis; species Ceratocystis destructans. The sequence continues at coordinate 21,214 of JAXASZ010000875.1, forward strand.
CTTTATAAGTTTTGTTTGGGATCTGGCTTTTTCTTTTTTTCGTTGCTTTTCTCTTCATTGGGCTCTTCCGATCTATGCGTAATTTTAAATGTCTATTTTTATGATTACTGCTGTGTAAAAGAACAGAAGGGAAGAAAGGACTACTATCAACAGCCATGACTAGAGGGAGAAGAGAGCGGATAGTCTCTTCATAACTGCCCTTGCTATTTAACAAGGAGAAAGAGCGGACTATACCATACCAAGCTTCAAGACATTGCGGGGGCTCGTTTGAGGCTATTTCTTGTCTTTTGGGAAGAAACCGACACGAATGGTATTCCTTGATGCTTCTATCCCTTCACTGTCTATTCTTCATGTACTGGTCTAGATGAAGGGCTGTGGGCTTATGCTTCGCTAGCTCTGGGGGCAGACCTGCCAATGAACCACTTCTCTTTAAGGTATCTTGTGCCATACTTTAGTATTGGCCACCCACCGCGAAGGTTAACGGGCTACGATAAGGACTGTCTTGTATCTGACCCATGCGTCGGGTGTCTTCGTAGTGAAGGATCATAAGATGCTTGCCTGGAAGCAACGTCACTTTCCTGGATAGTGAATATAACTAGCCCGGCAGAAATCAAGATACTCGTTGGTGTTGTGCTTGGTAGTGGTAGAGGACGAGCACTGCCAAGTGCCCAGGTCCATGTTGTGTAACCATGCCGAACGTCTGTGTAGCTGAACCACTTGCTGTCTTATGGCTTTCAACAGCTGTCCAGCCTTCCAGCCTTTCAGAATAACCTTTCCCTCCTTTCTTGTTTTATTTTATTTTATTCTGGAATTTTCCTCACGTGTGGCCATGTCCTGTGTGTGAGCGGGCTATAATTATTACCTTTGCTGTAGGTGCTTCAGGTCCTGGTGTAGTACGCCAGCAGCGTATTTTGTTGCCTTTGTGCTTGTCAGTATCTTATCCGTAAACCTTTGGCTCCATGCTTTTGACAGTTTTCTGCATGTCAATTGGTGCCCTCGTTCTTTTGCCTGGTTGCAGTGGGTGCAGTTGCGTGGTCCCTGGTGGCCTGGACGGTCGTGGTATTGGTCAAAGTCTCCGTGTCCCGTTCTGGCTGCCAGGATATGTCTCAGTTCTACTATGTCCAGGCACTTATAGCCAGGCATCTGGAAGGGGGGTGGGGGGCGGTCGCAGGTAATGCCCTTAAGTGAGCGGTATCATTTCTGCTCTTTCCACCACTTTTCGTACTGTGTACGTAGTTGGGTTCTCCTCCACCTTCGCGCCCCTGCCAGGCTGGCTCAGTGTATGTGGTTGATTCCGTGGCACCCGAGCTTTGCTTGCTTGTCCGCTTGTTCGTTTCCCTCCAGACCTGCGTGGCCCGGGACCCATAGCAGTTGGACCCGTCTCCTTTCATTCTCTCCCTTCCATCGCTTCAGGGCCCGTTTTGTCGCGTCAATGACGTCTTGGGAGGTGCTATTGTGCGTTTGCGGGTTGTGTATTTGATCGACTATGCCTCGGTTGTCTAGACAGATCCAGATGTTCTCGGCCTCCGTGTGTGCCACGGGATAGCGACCGCGTGATAAAAAGTTAGTCTAAACGGCCGCCGGCTATCGGCACGGGGGATGGGCCCGGCATAAGGCCTCTGTACTCGCTGTATAGGAAATCTGGCTAAAGGGCAAAAAAGATAGTACATACAACACCGAGGATTCGCATGTGGTCACCCACCATACTACTGGTTCGGCGCTCTATGGCTTGACTAAGGGGGAGCAGACGGGACCCCGTACTTTCCATAGGCTATGGTCGTATGTTATTTTTTTCGTGGCTTATCGGCTATTTTAAGATGGCTACTTTCATCCGGCGATCTGAAATTGGCGTCGTTTGATCTCATTAGACGTTAAATATATTCAAATCAAATCAGATAAGCCCTTGCCGAGGGCTAATTCTGTCCGGTCGCCAGCCCGGCGTTGTTTAATCTCTGTCATTGCCGTAGATGACAAATGTATTCAAGTTCAGGATCAGCCGGGCCTATGTGAGTAGCCAAAAAGGCCTGGTAGCCAGTCCCAGAGTTAGATAGAGAGTCCTTGTGGCTATATCGCCGGACCTTAAATAGTTATAGGAGACGCTTGAAACATATGTGTTCTTGTCATTGCTAACCTTTCGGGAGGCGCACTCGTCTGGAATATGCCGCTGTATCTTTGCGATATAACAGTAGGTTAGGTTAAAAGTTACAAATACAGCAAAACATAATACAATTTGTAGTCGAGTGGCAAGCTTGGAAGCATACGCGCTTCTCTCGGTCAAAATCTGTGGCCAGATCTGCAGAGAGTCAACTTGGCCGCCCACCAACCTGCCATCGTTTGTCTTAATCATTCCAGTGGTCAACAAACTCAAGCTCAAGTTGATGATCAGCCCCGCATCGTGTGGTGGATGTTCAAAATCTAACTATGTTGCAGGCCGCTTATAGTCCAATCCCAACTAATTAGAAGGAATATCGTAAAAGAAAGCACAAATACTGAAAACAAAAGCGACTCGAGCCTAACGGCCATAACTTTACAGGGCTCCAACTTCTGAAGCTTTACTATATATGGCTATACTGAGCGTGAAAGCTGGCGAGCAATGTGCTAAATTAGGACTATGTACAACTACAGTTTGGTGTAACTTTATGTACAGCATCTCGAGTTATCTTCTTAGCGTTTGCATGAAAGTTGTAGCATCCAAGACCTGTGATTTCTTAAGCCAGCAGTAAAACGTTTTCGCAGGAGACTGCATTACTGTAACTGCTGTTTTGTGATGATGAGATGCCGGAGTCGTGAATCAACATCTTGACCAGCTTTAAATCTGGTTCGGTACCATCAAACTATTACTATTAAGCCTATCACAGACGGGGTGCAATAGTGTTACGTCTCGACGCGTGGATCATGCCCACCCTCAATTTGGCTAAGGCTTACAGTCACAGTTTTCAGGGCTTTGTCTGTTGCTTGGATTGGTTAAACTTGATTCGAATATATTTTACTTCAACTGGAACCACCAAGATCAAACGAAATCGTACAGAATCAAACCCCTGGAAGACTGACCACCCACCCCGTCTGTTGCTGCCCTTTCTAAACACAAATATAGTCTCTAATGCCGGTCTTCCGCCATCGGCCAATCAATATTTCCTGGTGATGCGCTCCCACCGGAGGGTACTTGCGATTCATGAAAGGCTGTGCGAGCAGCTATTACCGAATGGGCAGCATCCAGAGGATACGCATTCATAACTGCGAGATCTTCGCGATCAACTAGTGACATGCTAATCGTTACATACGCATGTGATTGGTCGTGTCGTCCACCTAGCGCCTTAAAAGATGGCCAGCGCAAGACTAGTACACGAAGAGCAAATTGTAGATAGTTTAGATAAGTTTGGATTTTCTTCCTTCTTCTATGCGTAGTATTTGACTATCGCCGATGCTGTCTATACGAGCATTTGTAGGCTAGCCCGTGACAAGCACCGTCGACTCAGGCAAGGATGGTGCCGGCAACTGACTCCAGAGATTAGAGCAAAGCAGAAGATGACCGGGTCGAAGCTCAGGTAGCTCCGGAGATGGAACGCATTCCGTTTTCTAGTGGAATAGATATATGTGATATTTGATTGATTGATTGTATTATCTAACGTCTACCTATCGATTTTGCACAGCAATACGACGGCTATATGAGATTTGGGAGGCAGCGGCGGTAAATAATGAGGCGCAACCTTTTATTCCGGTAGATGCTGAAGAATTCGCCGCCGTTCTGGCTCATAGGGCTTGGCCAAATTGAGGGCGGGCATAATCCACACGCCTAGACGTAACACAATTGCGCCCCATTACAGACGGCGACAACCGCCCCAGGGTTACACAGGGACATCAGCTGTGTAGATAATCGTCTCCATGAGCAAAAATGTAGACATACAACACCGAGGATTCGCATGTGGTCACCCACCATACTACTGGTTCGGCGCTCTATGGCTTGACTAAGGGGGAGCAGACGGGACCCCGTACTTTCCATAGGCTATGGTCGTATGTTACTTTTCTGTGATTTATCGGCCATTTTAGCATATCAATTTCTCTATACCGAGACCCCCCCTCCAAAAAAAACTTCCCTTTTACAACAACAGGAAAAGGAGGTAACCCTAAGGAACCCTTAAGAATTCACACGGAAAAAACGGAAAAACCCAGACGCACGACACTGGACGTCATGTCCATGTTGACAAAGAGCCTCGAGGCGCAAGAGCGCGCCTTCGAGGCACGAAGGGGAATCATCAGCAGGATGATCATCCCCCTGAT
>JAXASZ010000919.1:0-25468 GCA_038407095.1 Ceratocystis destructans
GTGGAAGGGGAGGGCTGTGGAGGGGAAAGGGGAGGGACGAGGTGACAGTAGGACGGGGGAGGGGAGCCAACAAGCATGGAGAAGTTGTGGCGCGTAGGTCACAGCAGCATAACATAACCAACCTGCTTGGCCGAATGTGACCCCAGTCAGAGAAGAGAAGGTAAAGAGAGAAAAGAGGAAAAACATGAGCCAGGCCGAGCATTAGCTATTTTTTGTGGCACAGGACACAAACAAGACACTGAAGATGGCCAAACGGGGTGCTTGACTTAGCTCTAGTGTATAGGCCGAGATTTAAGCAGGCCAGGCCAGCAAGACGGGGGGAGAATGTGTATATAGGATATAGGACAGCTGGAGCAATACGAGAAAAGAAAAGGACCCAGGGCTAGGATAGAGAAGATGCCTCTCATAGGAGAATTTGACAGACGCCGACAAGGGTCGACAAACGGGTCATGCAAATCTTGGTGATGAGGGACCAACGATCGGTCAACAGTTTAGTATATGCACTTCAGCGAGGCCCAAGTGTTTTTGTTGGTAGTTGTTGGTTGTTGGTTGTTGGATTTTTTTCTTTCTTTTTGTTTCTTTTTTCTCCGATCTTGCTCCCATCTTGCTCCCATCTTGCTCCCATCTTGCTCCCATCTTGCTCCCATCTTGCTCCCATCTTGCTCCCATCTTGCTCCCATCTTGCTCCCATCTTGCTCCCATCTTGCTCCCATCTTTCTCTCTTTTCCTCCCTTTCTTCTCCCTTTTCTATTCGGGCAGTAGAACAAGGTTTGAGCTGCCAAGGTCTTATGTTTGTTGCGAGTGTTGTCGAAGCCCGCCTCGGAGGGGGGAGCCAGCAGCGAACTGGAGGCCAGCCCGGGCCACGCCGTCTTTCCACTAGCTAGCTAGCCAGCTGGGTTGCCTACAGTATTTGACAATGTCATATCGGCAGTCAAATGTAGAAATTTACGGTTCCTTGCACGACCGCCTGGCTTTTTCCATCCATGAAGCAGACACAGCGACGCCACAATGTATGTATGGGCTCATTAGAAGTGCCATGGGAATCTAGGGCCTGAGAGCACAAGCAGAGGATCCGTTTCTGGTCAAGACGAGTAGGAAAAGAGAGATGTACAGACAGAATGGGGGTGAACAATGAAAGAAAGATGAGATAAAATGGGAAAAGAATAAAGAATAATGAATAATGAAAAATAATGGAAAATAATGAAAAAAAATCAAATTCACACAAAATATTTGTCAAAATTCAAGAATGGAAACTACCCCTCCCCTCTTCGTCCGCTACAAAGGCCGGCGCTTAGGCTCTACCCAATGAGAGAGCTCCAAGCTCAATCCTTGCCCTGTCGTCATTCTAATCCACATGGTGGCCAAGTAGTCCCGTCCCACGGACAACAACGACATCCAGGCCAATGCAACCAAGAAGCGCAGAGAAAGAGCTACAAGACATGCGCTGCCATCTGCAAAATTGGTCTCTAATAGCCTTGCATAAGCTAACATGTCCATCCCATCCCCCCAAAGGACACTCTGACATTCAAACAACATTGCGAATCAATCCAGCCAATCAGCTTCGTCCAGCAAGCGCTGGGCTGGGCACCGGGCATAGTTATAGAGCAAGGCATAAAATATGATGGTAATTATACAGCATTATATGTAAACGGAAGCCCGAGAGTGACATGGCCCTGTGTGTGCCTGCTCTGGGATGCTCTAGCTAGTACACGGTATGCTGGCTCTGCTCTGCTCTGCTCTGCTCTGCTCTGCTCTGCTCTGCTCTGCTCTGCTCTGCTCTCTCTGCCTGCTCTAGCTAGTACACGGTATGCTGGCTCTGCTCTGCTCTGCTCTGCTCTGCTCTGCTCTGCTCTGCTCTGCTCTGCTCTGCTCTGCTCTCTCTGCCTGCTCTAGCTAGTACACGGTATGCTGGCTCCGCCCTGCTTGCTGCACTCTTCCCTCAGTTTGCGCACTTGTCTGGCGCAAAACTAGCAGCCAGATCACAAGCTTCCCCTTCCCAAGCTTCGCCAACTCTCTTCCTTCGCATGTTTTGTTCTCCCTCTTCATTTGTCCCTCGCCATTTCTGCAGTTGGTTGCTTTCACACAGTGCACCTTCTTCTTCATCCATATGCTGCCGCGTCTGATCTCACCGCGACATCGAAAAGTGCGTCACATCGTTATTTGGGGTTTGGGTGCTAAAAATTGGAGAAATGCTACGTACAGATGTTCTAGACACTCACGCATCCCGCAGTCTTGGTTGTGCCTTGATCATGCATCCGAGATGATAATGCTTTCCGTCCCACTGGTTCACAAGCCGAACAAGCATGGCCTGAGTTGACCTGTAGGTGCCAGCCATGGCTGGCGGCCGATGGGAGGGAAGATTTAAGCCCCAAGCCCCAAGCCCCAAGCCCAAACCCTTAGGCCTTCTGCATTAGCTCTATGGTCACGCACCTTACATCTTCTGTATGAACCAACAAGCCTTGATTGACGGAAAGATACAACGCACGCCTCTTATGATGCCGTATTCCAAAACTCGAGCATAGCGTAGCAAGCTGCAGGCGGGTAGCTGCAGGATACTGGGCCGCGGTAAGCAGTACCACAGCTAGCCATCTTTCATTGCCACAGAAATGCGCTTGTTGTGCTGTCATGGACTGTCCCGTCTCAAACAAAGCCTTGCGTAGCACAGAACGTCAACACATGGTTGCTAAGATTCGCTATCCAAAGAATAGGAAGCAGAGACAAAGCAAGAACGCCAAGGCAGAAGCACGGTACAGAGACATGATGCAGACTGCCACCTACGATGCAAAACGGTCAGAAGTGAGTGAGCTCTGTACTTTGTAACGTCATGTCCATTAAGTACACAAAACAAAACAAACAAGTGCATACGAAAAGAAAAGAAAGATCAACCACAGAAGATACCACAGAACGCCCCTAACCCAAGTGCCCAAGTCGAAATTTCAGATGTGTCGTAGATGCAGCGAGTGCATGCATCCTGTACCGTGCTGTCTGTATACGATGTTTCCATTACCCCCCAGCCATCAGCGCGACGGCCCGCACTTGTTTTCGTTGACGCACTCGCCGTATCTGTCGCTCGTTCGCGCGGGAAAAGACTCGAGATTGCAGATAGCCCAAGGGGGGGGGGGGGGACCATCGGAGCATCAGTAGATTTTTTGTTCATTTTTTTTTCAAGGCGCCAGTTGGCTCTTCTTGGCATCACGGCCGTCAGGAGTGTACCTATGACTAAGTAAGAATTCTGCCACGACTCCAGAATAGCAAGGCAAGCAGCGGGGAAGGGGGCGGGAGACAAACTTGAGGAGCTTCTCAATGAGGTCGACGTGCGTCATGATCATACGGCGGCAGCAGTAGCGAGTGAGGCCAAGCTGGTCCATGGCATCACTATAGTCATCAGGGTGGGACAGTCAGCAACCAGTCTGTCGGCCTCTTCCGTGGTTTTGAGAAGTCATGGTCTTGCTACTTGCTTACCCATCGTTAACACCGTCATGAATCAATTCAAGGTAGCGCTCCCAAAGGTCGCCAGTGACCTGTGGTGAAGGGCTGTTAGCTGCATGTTCGCTGCGCCAACTGCCAGCTGGTCAACAGTTCGATGGCTCGTTGATTAGCTGGTCTATCAACGGTAGGGCTAACTGACCTTGCCACACGAAAAGCAACGGATAGGGATAATCATGGTGGATTGGAGACAGAAATAGAAGAGAAAGAAAGGCAAAAGCTAGTTGGAAATAAAGAAAGTCGTCTGCGACGGACAATGAATCCCAGAAACAACCAAACAAAAGGAAAAAGAAAAAAAAGAAAAAAAAAAAAAAAAGTTGTCGCGAGCACTCGCAGATGACCAGCTTATCAGTTGTACCAGAGATCATCCGTATATCTTATCAAGATAGTGGGGATGGATTTTTTTTTACTGGGCCAAAAAAACCGACGAACTTTTTTTTCTTGGTGCTGGCTTTCTAGGCGGCTGGCATTTTGGCTGTGAATCAAACTTTCCCATCTACGAAAAGCGAAGCGCACTCTTTCTAGGGCGCTCTAGAATCATCACATCCAGATCTTTCATATAGACTGATCACTGCCTGATCTTGGTTTCTTGTCTCGTCTTTACTCCTAACCTTTGGCAATACTCCAACGACAACTTGCCAAAAACAACAGGCTTGTTCCTGTACCACGCGTCTACAGTCGTTCTTCTTAACAGACTGGTGCCGGGAGACATATTGAGTCTTCCTGTCCTGCTTATCTCGTTGAATCGCCGCTTCTAATATAGTACCTTTGCTTTTGTACCATACGCAACAATGGCAGGCTCTGCCATCTCTGCGACAACGCTGAAGCGCAAGCATCTCGGCGAATCAAAGTCGCAAAAAAAGCGACAGCGCCCTGTCACCACCGAGGCTATTGCCGATCGCACATTAGTCACTTCAAAGCCCCGAGATGAAGTGATGGCCAGCGACAGTTCTGCTGACCCCCAGGTACAGTCTGAATGGGCGGTCTCTAAGGCTGCCGGCGGTAGAATGGTTGATATCGACCCTATCCTCACCGAAGACCAGAGGTAGGACAGCCCTCACCCTTAGTTCTGCAGTTGTTCACACTAACCCACCTTTGCTTCGTCTCGGCAGATTCCTCATTGTTCCCTACACCACCTCGATCCAGATCTACTCGACTGCTGACTCGCTCCTTGTCCGCCGTATTCCCATGCCCTCCCCCAACAGAATCTCGGGCATCGTTGGTCTCCGTCAATGTCTCACGGACCCGTCCATGGTGTGGGTTGCCTGTGCCAACGGAATTATCTCCAAAGTCAATTGGACTGGAGAGAGCGAAAGTCCGATCGTTGCTTCAATTCCTACCGCTTCAGGAACTGCTAGCGGTCTCGCTACATTACTAGTTTCGGTTGGCGACAGCGATGCCAAGAAGACATCGGTCGAGGTGGTCCTGGTGGCCGAGATGCCTTCCGACCATTCGCCAACCCGTGTAATAGCCTACGACGGGGAGCTTAGATTACTCAAGGTGCTTCTGAAACTGGCTGCTGGCATGTCTAGACTACACACCATGGAGACCCTGGTAGGCGCCGGCCTTGTGTATGCTTCAGCCGGCAAACAGTTTTATCTTGGAACGCCACAGAGCCTTGAGCTAGCTTGTCTGGATGAGCTGGCATACGAATTCTACACATTTGCCTGTGAAGATCCAATCACCGCAATCGATGCACGCATTGCACCATTATCGCGCTCCAAGAAGGGAAGCTCTAAACAGCAGCAGCAGCAGCAGCAATTGTCCATTGACGTCGCTATTGGCTGTGCTCGTGGGCCTATCTACTGCTACAGCGACATCTTGGCTCGTCTTCAGGCCATGGACGCTGCCGCTGCCGCTGCCGCCGCCAAGGGCCCCAGGGAAGCTTTGCAGCCCAAAAAGATGCACTGGCATCGCCGTGCAGTGCACTCATTAAAGTGGTCGCGTGATGGAAACTATCTAGTTTCGGGTGGGTCAGAGCATACTTTGGTGCTGTGGCAGCTGGACACTAACAAACAAAGTTTCCTGCCTCACTTGACTGGTATTATCGAGAACATTGTGGTCTCTGCCTCGGGCTCTGCCTATGTCGTCCACCTGGACGACAACTCAGTCATGGTTTTGTCTTCTGCTCAACTGGAGCCCACTGCATACATCTCAGGTGTTCAGTCGGCAGTTTACGTCAACAGCGCTCTGAAAGACCACCTGGTTCCTCGCATTGGAGAGAAATACAGCATGTCAAACATTGACGTGGTGATGGCCTTGAATCCTGCCGCCCCTGAAAGAATGTACCTTTGTGTTGGCGACGGCCTGCAAGCGTCACGCAATGGCTCCAAGCCGTACTTGCAATCTGTCGATCTGTCCAGCATGCGCAGCATTGGCAAACAGGCCATTGCTAGGACTTCTCTGACTGCCAACAACACCACACCGTCGGGTGCGACCATCATCGACCCTGAGATCAAACACATGGCCTTTTCGTGCGACGGAAAGTGGCTGGCTACCATTGACGAATGGATGCCGCCCGCCAATAGCCAAACAGACCTCGGCGCTAGCGAAGGAGACTCGGAGCTTCGCAAAGAGCGACGCGAGGTATTCCTCAAAATCTGGGATGCTGAGACGGCCGTTGAAAACGAAAGCCAAGAAAATGCGCCTCTACCGCTTGTTTCCCGGATCAACACGCCACACGAAACCAGCCATCCCGAGAGTGTTCTTGATCTTGCCGCGGATCCCCAGAATGCCCGTTTTGCTACCCTTGGCCGGGATGGCATCGCGCGCATATGGAAGCCACGCCCCCGCCAGCGAGACGGCCTTGCAATCAAGGATGACCGAGGCAAGGAGCTCCACACCTGGATCTGCGATATTGCCGTCACCGTCAACCATCGCCAAAGCATTGTGGCGATGAGTGGGGCCGACTATTCGCGTATCGAGGGTCGCCTGTCGTTTGCCGACGACGGTTCCTGTCTTGTAGCGGCCTTTGGCGCTGGCGACGAAGGCAGCATCTATGTCATTGACGCACACACAGGCCACGTACGCTATGCATGGGACGACCTTTGGCGCGGATCACTGCACGGCCTCCAGCTATTGGGTCCGTATGTGATTGTGCTCTCGCATGATCTCCGTGTCTTCGACATGGTTGCTGACTCGCTGGTGTATGGCCTGCCGTTGGCCCACCCCTCAAATGTGGATATTTCCAGCGGCGCCGCTAATCTTGCTATTGATCGGATGTCGCGCCATTTTGCCGTGTCTCTCCGCCACAATGAGGGCTCAGAACTGCTGATTTTCAGCCCCAATAGCATGGAGCCTCTGCTAAGCCACCATTTCGAAAGCCGTATCGCTGCTCTTTCTGCGTCAGCTGAGCCGCACACGAGCGGTTTCCTGGTTCTCGATAACGAGGCCCAGGTCTTTACTGTGTCGCAGGCTTCCAATGATAATGGTCTAGTAGTTGCTCGTTCTCTTGATGAGATGCAGCTGGACGCCACTGAAGAGAAGCTGCTGCCTACCAATGGGGTTGAGCTTCTTGATGCCAGTGATGATGAGGACGACGGGGAGCAAGGCCAAAATGGCAAACCCGGAGCGATGGATATTGATGGGACCGATGCAATGGAGATTGATGTAGATGAAGACTCGAGCTCTCACCCAGCCATCATCAACCAGCACCAGCTTTCTGATATCTTCAACGCGGCGCCAACATACGCCATGGTTCCACTGGAAGATTTGTTCCTCAAGGTGGCTGCGCTACTTGCTAATAAGCCGGTGGGGTCCTCCTGAAGCCGGGCATACCTGTCTCACTTCGCATATATTACAAGTCTAGGAAAAGCAAAGAGTTGTCTTTTTTTTTTTTTTTTGTTAGTTTGGGATGGTAAACGGAGCATCGGTTGGATTGGTTCTGTAGTTCGGCTTTTCCTGTACTGCAGTGTTTCTTTTGTTTCTTTTTTTTTTTCCTCTTCTTCTTTCTATTGAGCTACATGAAGCATACACTCGCGTCTTTCTACCTTGACCCCTCTCGTGACAACAAGCCGCCTTCGTAAAAAGCCAAGACTGATTTGATTGATCGTCATGCTACAAGCCCAGCCATATCGGCCGTAATTTACCAGAAAAGGACAAGGACGCAGAAAATGGCTGTACAAGATTTCTTGCCTACGACAGCTCCCTCAAGTCCCGTATTTCTCGTTCGGTCGTCCTGCTTTCCCTTCCCGTCTTGCATTCCAAGGCCAAAAAAGAAAAAGAAGAAGAAAAAGAAAGCCCCGCACATGCGGCTACGCTTCACCGAGGCAAGCCCAAGAACCGCAGGGGTTTCGTCCGGTTGCTGTTCTATTTGGTGTACGTAGGGAAGCAGTCCGCAAGGCCCTTGCTGTGTTTGTTGGCGGCGTGCTGCTCAAGCCTAGAGAGAACAAACGACGGTTAGTTGGTGGTATTCCAAAGCCAGTATCGTGCATGCCAGCATGTCTGCAGATAGAGCCCTTTGGCCTCGGATTCATCGAGCCAATCTCCAAACGAATGGAGCCCAGCCAGGTGCGGGTGTCGGTGTCGGTGTGGATGTAGCCGAGGTGGCGGACGGGAGCGTTTGTGCCTACATTGTCTTCGCAATGGTTTGCAGGAAAGTCGACTTGCAAATAACGCATTGAATGTTGCATGCTTGGGCGTTCTGCGCAGTTGGCAGGAGGAAGCGCCATCCACCTAATTAGCCCCTCTTATTCGTGACAATTTGTGTCTCGAGATATGCGACTCACCGCCTTCAGCTGCGACTTGGCAGCGCCCTTTCCATCCTTAGCAGCACGCTCACGCTTCTGCTGAGCCTTGGCACCCTATTACAGCAGAGGGTTAGCCATGTTGTGATCGTCACAAGTGATTACTGCAAGCGGGAGAAAGAAGCAAGACTGCAGGCGGGAGAAGACAAGAAAGAGATGTTCCGCAGTTTACTGCTTGCAGTAGGTTTATGGAGCGGGAGCCTAGACTGAGCGTACGTTACCCATTTTTGTCGTCGAGAGTATATAGATTGCGGCTGTTAACAATGAGAGCTTATCAAGGGGAGGAAGAAGAACTTTTCTTAGTTTTCGCTTTGCCGGGTCGAGGCAGAGAAACCGAGAAAAAAAATGGACTGAAAAAAAGAGGAGGATTGCGCAAGGATCACATGGCTATTAGCATGTGGTGACGATAAGAGAGAGAGCTAGGATGAAAATTAGTGGAATGAGGCACTATAAAAAAACAGAAGCCGAATACCTTTTAGCCAGCGCTATGTTGTGTGTATGCTGAAGCAGCTCTGCAGCTCTGCGCCTCCTCTGCAGCTCTGCACCTCTGCAGCTCCGCACCTCTGATCTCTGCACCTCTGCGCCTCCTAATTATCACCGTGCGACCAAGAGCGGGGGAGGCGGGCAGCATCTCTTTGTCTCTCAAAACTAGCAATGTGTTGAGAGCCCGGCCTCTCCCTCGTAGTCGCATACCAAGTTCCCTATAGGATGTTCACGGCGATTCCTATACACGAGCCCATGATTAACAGACCCAGCTATGCGGCCCCAGAGGACCCAGCGTTCCTCAAATTTTACATCACGTGCTGTCGTGTCACAAATATCTCCACTATTAAATTTGGAACAAGGATAATAAATTCCTTCCCGCACCAAACCCTTATCTTGACAATGATTACTGCACCCATTGATCGCGCAATGAACCAACAGAGCACTCAAACCCCCTCCACCCTGTGACTCTGCTCTCTTCAAGTCGTCAAGCCCGCTAGGCTTATCTTGCTGCTACTCTGACCTGCACTAAACACATGCGAACTTGCCAGAAGATGTCTGTTGCCTATGGCGGCTCAGTGCCCAGTGGCCAAGCTGGAAACCATATCAGGAACTCGCCTCTTTCTTGACTAAGAAGGAAGCCAATATAATATCCAGGAAAGCATCCAAAGCTCATAAAAGGCCCGACTGATTGTCCGTATCAGGCACTCGAGGCGTTGCTAAAAGAATGCCCTGCATGACATGATGTACTATCTGCTCCATCAGACACTGGCTGCTGCACTGCACTACCAGATGTCGGCAACTTGGATACTGTTCTGCAGCTTGGCTTGGCCATGGAAAATATGTGGCCTACTTTCCCCGGAACCAACACGCTATATAGGTAAGCGAGCGCCAATCACCCTCACCTTGCTATCAGTTGTCTGTCAGCCTTTCTCCACTGGGCGCAGCAGAACAGAATGGCCCTAGGCTTTCACGATTTGAGACTTCTACGCCTAGTCAAGCTAGCCCGTGCTTGTATAGTAAGTCCCAAGGCCCTTTTGTCTCGAAGCTGATGCAGGCTTTGTCGCAGAGAAACAATGCTATGGAGTTGGTAGTCTAGAGTGCCCCATTTCCCTTCACACCATAGATGGGGGAGAGAAATTCTGGCTCAATAAAGTGGCTGGCTCCAAGGCCAGCAAATGACCAACAGGGTCTCGGCATCATAATGTCTGTTGACCTCAGCTCTAAACGAGATGTCATGGCGAATAGCGCATCCAGGGTTTTGCTACCGCTACCCACCCATATTCTCCTGCGTCTTGGGCTGGAAATGGGTTAATCAAGAGGAATGAATAGCTGCAAATACAAACTGCTGGACAAGTCCATGTACAAGCATAGACGGTCCGGAACTTGAGCGGAAGGGAAAATCAAATTCCCAGAACATTCCCGTCCCATGGCCTCCCACCGCCGCATCCATGACGTTTGTGTCGAGGTTCTAGCCCAGAGAAACGCAAGCCCTACGTGAAAAGTACCGCAATAATAAAGTGGCAGCTGGAGACAACTTCTTGGCTTCACCATTACTGCAAGTTGCACCTGGTACGGTACTATCTATTACGTTACGTATATATATTTTATAGATGATTCCAAATCTAAATGCAATCCAGACAACAAAACAAAACGTCGGGGACTCCCTAATTTTCTAGCCGTGATCATATCATGTGTTTTCCATCGCAAACATTAGGACAAAAGGGGTTACGCAAAAAGAAAAAGAAAAAGAAATCACCAACTATAACTGCTACAACACTTGGCCAAGCAAGGGCATGTCACCCCACTACACCAAAATCAGCCGTGCCAAAACTCAGTTCCCAGCCGCATTCTCCTCAGCTGGCTTCTCCTCAATCGGGGAAACGCTTTGGGGAGGAGGCGCCACCTGGCTAGCTCCCGCTGCCGACGAAGTCGGAGCCAGAGTCGACGAAGACACCGGCACACTAGTGGTAACAACCTCTCCGCCAACATTGCGGTAACTCTTGGGAACCTCGCCCGCACAGCGAGTCAATTCATTGACAAAGGTTGCACCCCACCATGCACTAGTGTACTTGAACACATACTTCTCCAGCTTCTCATAGTTAGCCTTCTTGGCCTCGGGTGACATCACCACTGCCTCATGGATAGCATTAGCCAGCTCGTCTGTGTTCCAGGGGTTCACAATCAGACTGCCATTCAAGCTCTGTGCAGCGCCAGTAAACTCTGACAGAATCATGACGCCGTGGCGGTCTCTCTGTGTGGCAATGTACTCGTACGAAACCAGGTTCATGCCGTCACGAGTTGAAGAGACCAGGCACACATCTGACATGCGATACAGCGCCGTGAGCTCGTCAAAAGATACGCTTTGGTGCAGAAAATGGATGGGCATGAATTCAATCGTGCCAAAACGCCCATTGATTCGCCCCACAAGCTCGTTGACAACTGCACGCAGGTTTTGATACTCTTCGACATCCTGGCGAGACGGCACCGCCACTTGGACTAGCACGATTTTACCGACCCATTCGGGGTGTTCTGAAAGGAAAACTTCCATGGCATGAAGCTTCTGAGGGACACCCTTGATATAGTCAAGACGATCAACGCCAACAATCAGTTTGACGCCGTCAAACTTGCGGGAAAGGGCAGCAATGCGGTCCTTGACCTGGGGTCTTTCGAGGCCCTCAACAAACTTCTCGGGGTCAATTCCGATGGGGAAGGCGCCAACGGACACAAAGTGACCGTTGTAGTCAACACCGTTAGGGGTTGTGGGGGTAGACCTATAGCAAGCTTGTTAGTCCCATGTTCGTCTGCTCTATTCTTGCGCTGCCGGTGGCGATGAAATACTCACAAAATGCGAGAGCAGCTACTCAAAAAGTGGCGAGCATAGTCATAAGTGTGGAAGCCAATGAGGTCGCAGTGCAGAACACCGCGAAGCAAGGCCTCGCGCACGGGCAGAATGCGGTAGATTTCGGAGCTGGGGAATGGTGTGTGCAAGAAGAAGCCAATTTTGACGTTCTTGCGGGTATTGCCCAATTCCTCGCGCAGCATTTCAGGGAGCAGCATAAGATGGTAGTCGTGGACCCAGATCAAATCGCCATCTTGCACATCGGCAACCACGGCCTTGGCAAAAAGACGGTTGACCTCGCGATACGCCACCCACGCACTTTCGTCGAAGGTGATCTCGCCGGGATGATAGTGGAACAGGGGCCACAAGATGGAGTCTAGAAGACGGGAAGAAAGAGAGAGGGAGAGAACTAGTTAGCTAGGTATTTCTTGCAAGGGGAAAATAGAACAGGGACTATAGCCGACTCACTAGCAAAGCCATTATAATGGCGGTCGGCAAGCTCGTCGTCAATAAACACAGGGTGTGCACCGTACTGCTCTTTCAACTGGCTGCGCATAGTTGCAGCATCTTCTTCGGGGACCTCAAGACCTGGCCAGCCATACCACTGGAAGTTAGTAGTCTTTGATAGACCACTGAGTCCAGTGACAAGACCGCCAGAAGACATGGAGAAAGAATAGCCACCATCTTCGCTCTTCTTGATGGTGATTGGCAGACGGTTGGACAGCAGAAGCAGACGGCCCGGAGGCGGTTGATCAGCAGCGGAATCGGGCATAGTGTGGAGAGCGACGGGGAAGGCAGCGATAGGAGCAGAAGCAGGAGCAGGCAAAAGTAGTAGGATAAAATAGCCAGTAGCAAAAAATGCAAGATAATGGTACAAAAACGGTTTACAGGAAAACGTCGTGACTTAGGTTCGAAGAAGGGGCTTGAAAGGGTTTGAGGATGGCTGGCGGCAAATAAGAAGCAGTGATGTAAATGGAGGCGAAAATAGTGCAGAAGAGAAAAAGCGACGGAATTGAGATAAGCCTTCAAACGTGGTAGTAGGAAGGAGCGAGCTTGGTATACATAAGTAATTCTGCCATTGCGTGTACCTGCTCCATCTACGACATTGATTAAGCAAGCTCAGTTGAAAAATCGGCAGGAGCCTTGGTTCTTTCTTTTACTGAAAATTGGCGGGGTATTTTTGGCCCCGAAGCGAAGGGAGGATGGTGGCTGACAAGGCCTGAGCCTGAGCCTGGCTTGACACTCGCTGTAGGGAAAAAAAGAAGAAAAAAAGAAAAAAAGAAAAAAAAAAGAAAAAAGAAAAAAAAAGAAGAGGAGGAGGAAGAGGAAGAGGGAAAAAGAGAAAAGGCTTGACAGTACACTGTACACAGCAGCCGAGCAACGATGTCGGCGAAATCCGACTTCAGCAACTGCCTTTTGCTTTTTTTCGGTCGCTCTCCATGGGCTGGCTGCCTGGCTCTATGGCCGCAAATCTTGGCAGCCGCCTGGACAGATGGATTTACCCCATTGCTTCTATAGAGACAACAGCCCCTACGAGCTGCAAACGCCTCCCACCAGCTTACTACCTCCCACCACCTTACTAGCTCCCACCACCTCACTACCTCCCACCCCACCACCTTACTACCTACCTACCATGTAGTCATGTAGTCGTGCAGTCAGTCATCGATGTGAGAGGAAACCAAATAGCCAAGCAGACACAGGGGCAGAGGAAAAAAATCGCAGTTGCAGAAAGCAGAACGGCAATTCCCCAAAAAAAGAATGAGATAGGATGAACAAGCTTCCAAACCCTCGAAAAGAAAAAAAGAGAAAAAAAACCCCCCCAGAACTCTGAACAATGCCAGACGGAGCTCTGGAGGCCCAGGCTGTGTGTGGGCCTATAGAAACAAGAAGAAATGCATATCAAAAGGGCCGAGACTACCCTCGAGGTAAAAAGGAACAATATGGGGTCAAGTCGCCCAGAAGCCAGAAAAGCGTCACGCCCTCAGTCATTTGGGCCCCCCCCTCCCATATGAGAGATACGAGAGCATCAAGAGGACAAGGAAATAAATAGATAAAAAACAGTACAGAGCGAAAAACAAGCCAATACTCGGTAAACAAAAACATTCGTGCGTCGTTTGATCTTGGTGACTCCAGTAGACGAGAAATACATTCAAATCATCCCAAACAAAGAAAGCCGCATGACGTCCATCACATCCAAGCCACCCCGCTCTCGTGCCCTCTTGCTCCGTCCCCAGGTCGCTGTAGAAAGTTCGCACCCAAGTCAAAAGCCAGCCAGCACCTGTTAATCCAAATCTAGAGAACCCCCCAAAACCGAAAGCTTTCCAACAATAGCACACAAAGGCCTGCTAGCTTAGGCCTCTCCCCCCCCGGTCTCAACTGGGCAAGGGGGCCCCCTATCAATGCTAGGCTGGGCCGTCCATCCTCTGGGGAACTACTAGCACCTTCTGTCTGTTTCTACCTCCCCCACGGCACAATGCTTTGTGCAGATTACGGACTCTTTACGGCCCGTTTTGTGGTAAATTACCGGACGCGACAGCTCGAATTATAAGCGTTTTATAGCACAAGCGTGTGGAGGGCTGCTGCGTACAACGGCCAGCTTTACAAGCAAACCATGCTATCGTCTATTAAGACACTTTCCCAGTTCCGGCCTCGCTACATTGATGATGTCATCACACCAACCCTGCACTGGACTGGACTGGCCTCGTTTTGAAATCCTCTCCCAAGATTCGTTGTCGAGGAGTTCCTTGGTTAATGGCTAATACATTCGATCAATCAGCCTTAGCGAATCACTCGGTCGCATGCCGTACCCACCCATTCTTCTAGCCCCATAATTAAGATGGACCAAGGACTTTCAAGGTAGCTTTTCCAGACTAATATAGATGTCAATTGTATAACAGCTTCTACGCGTCGCGCTCAGCAAAAAAAAAAAGCACTTTGTTAGGCTCACGTCATCGTGGAACCTGGGTAACTACGAATTTTCGAAAATCAACCGTGATTTTTCCTGTGATTAGAACTGTAATTACTACTTTGACTTGTAGCCTCATCGTCTCAACACTTCGTTTGTCCGAAAAAATTTCTTTCCTTCACCTGACAAGTGTTCGTCGTTTTCTTCCTTTGGTCTCAATTCAAAAATAAAAGCGTCACTAAATCATAGCCTCCAGCATGTCGCCTACCGATCAGGCTATCGAGGATGCGCTTCACAACACAGTCAAAGCTATATGGGACAAAAAGGAAGCCCGCGATAGTTTGACTGTCAATGGGGTCCGAAAAGCCGCTGAAGAAACACTCGGTCTAGGCTCGGGGTTCCTCACAGACGACAAATGGAACCGCAAAAGTCGCAATATCATCAAAGAGCTCGTCGTAAGTTCCTCTTTTCCATCCATTGGTATCCTGTTCAAGCCTGCTAACCAGCTACGTATAGGAGAACCTTTCGAAAGAAGATAGCGAGTCCGATGAGGAGCCTGAGCAGCCAACTACAAAAAGCAATGGAAAGAACAAGCGCAAAGCCAACGCCGACTCACAGCCTAGTAATAAGCGCGCAAAGAATGCAAAGCCTGCCAAAAAGTCTTCCAAGGCGCCGAGAAAGGTAGCTTCTAGCGAGGACGAGTCGGAGGCCGAACTTTCGGTTGCTGAGCTCTCCGACAATGCAGAGGCGTCTGATAACAATACTACTACACCTAGCGCGATTCGCAGCTCTAAGAATGGCGGGTCTGGCGATGAAAGTGATGTATCTTCTGTTATCGATGAGCCGCCTGCTCGCAAACGCACTTCGGTGGCCAAAGCCAAGTCAAAGCCCGAGCCTAAGCCCAAACCTGCCCCCCGCAAATTATCTTCACCACAGTCTGCTGACCAGCAAGAAGTCAAAAAGCTTCAGCAACAGCTTGGCAAGTGTGGCGTGCGGAAAATATGGGGTGTCGAGCTCAAGGCCTATGGAGATGATGACAGAGCCAAGATCCAGCATCTAAAGGGTATGCTCCGAGATTGTGGCATGACGGGCCGCTTCAGTGATGCTCGGGCCAAGGAAATCAAAGAACAGCGTGAGCTGATGGCGGACTTGCACGATGTCCAGGCTATGGACCAGACATGGGGCGCGTCGGAGGCCGGTGGGGGACGCACAACCCGTGCATCGCGTCGTGCTGCCCCAAAAAGTCTCAAGATCCAGAAGCAGGTGATTGAGGGGCTCAGTGATGAAAGTGAAGCGGATGATGAGAATGGCGACAGTGGTGAGGGGGACGGAGCGGAGAAGGAAAAGCCAAAGAAAAAGCGGGCCTTCTCGAAGAAGCCAGAGAGTGATGATGATGACGATGATGATGATGATGATGATGACAACGACGACTATGACGACGACGACAGAGTTTCGTCTGATGCCATCTCTGATGGTGATGAGAGCGATGAGGCTTCTGGCATGTCCGACGGCAGCGAATAGGATGTCTCCCAAAAAGAAAAGTGAAAGCTATTGCTCATCAACGTACGCTTTCTTGCCTTGCCCTTCAACCTGATATCCACACACACGAAAATACGTTTATACTCAGATAATACTTAATACATCAGCTATCAACTGCTTCTCACTCCCTCCAAGCCCTGTAAACTATCCTTGCCCCATATGTCTGGCCTCTCTTGAGCAGCACCTGCGGTTTCCATGCCTTGTTGTTCACAGCATTGACGTATCGGCCAGGTTCGCAGCAAAACCCGCTTCTCCTCCCCCTTTTTGATAGCCCGCCAACAGCAGGAACGTCAATGTATTTTCCCGTGTAAAACTGAAAAGAAGGCTCGGTTGAAAGCACTTCCAAGTGCATCCCCGAGACTGGGTGGCTAGCTGCAAGGTTCAATCGCAATGGCCTGTCTCGCGTATCAATAGGCACCGTACTCGCAGCGGCTGGATCAATGACAAAGCAATTGTCAATATCAGGCTCTTCCGCACCCAATGTCAGCTCTACGTTAGCTGCAATCCCAGGAAAAGCCGTGGGTTCTGATGTGGGAATTCCAGTTTCGTCCACAGGGAGATATTGGTCAGTGGCTAGAACCACACGAGTCCCTTCAATGGTAGGGGCGGCATTTAGGTTAAAATAGCTAACAGGCGTCAGTGAACAGGCCGATTTGATGGTTTCCTTGTCTAGCTTACGAATGGTTCGTCATATTGATGACTGTCTCCTCTGCGCCGCCCGTCAGCTCAGCCTCATATTCCATAGCCAGCACCGTGACATGCCTTCCATTTATCTTCTGAAGGCCCGCTGTGTAAAACACCTTGGCTTGGACTGTTCCCGGAAACCCCTCATCGCCGTGCTGGCTAGTTAGCCCGTACACGGTGGTTTTAGCAGCCGTCAGCCCCTCTATTCCCGGAACGTCTCGGGCGGCAGGACAATCCATCTCGGTCCACAGCTTCTTCCCCCATCCAAAATGGCCTCCGTGAAGATTGTTAGGGCCATTGTTTTCTGCTAGCAAGTAGCTTTGGCCGTTCAAGTTGGTGATGGTAGCATCCTTGATACGGTTGGCCACACGGCCAATAGTCTCGCCAAAGTAAGGGTGGTTGTGCTGTTGGTATTGTTCGGGGTTGTCGAAGCCCTGGACTATGTTAATGCCATCGACTCTGACGGCCTGGATGATTGCGCCCAGAGGTAGGAAGGAGACGGAGGCCATGGCAAAACGAAAAGACGGCTGGTAGTTGTTGGCAACAATGGGCGGCGTTTTTGATGAATCAACCCAACTTCACGCCGGAAAAGAAAAAATAAAAATAAAAAACTAAAACTAAAACTAAAACTTCAGTTGGATTTTAGAGAAACTGCCCGTTGCGTGCTTTCTCTTCATCTGAAAAGTAGTAGTTTCCTATTTATGCACTCACCCTCACCCACATCATGACGTTTCCTTCTTTCCTTTCCTTCCCTTCCTAATTCAGCCTATATCAAGCAGGACTCGGAAAGTTAAAGTGGGGCACAAAGACGGCTAAAAAGGACCGGGTAATGAAAGATTCCTAACTAATAAAATCAGAAGAGTACTCAACATACATTCATATGGTGAAAAATATGGACAAAACAAGCGAAAAGCCCAGCAAGCAAATACCAAATATCAAGTCCCCCGGGGAGGAAATGAAAAGAAGAAAACCAAAGGCTGAGCAAAGTAAGGGCCAGAACAAAGGGAAAGATGGAAAAAGAAAAAAAAAAGAAAAAAAAAAGAAGAAGACACGCAAAAACCTCCAATTCTACCTCGTCTATCCATCCCCCCCCCCCCCGTCTAATAGGCAGACTCCACAATATCGTCCAATCCCAACTTAGATCGTCCAATCGTACTGCGGCGTCCTCCTAGAGATCGAAAATCACCTGCAATACTCTCTCGAGTAGGCTTCTTGAAAGCCTTCTTGCCAACCATGTTGACTTCATTAGGCAGTGCAACAATAACATTCTTGTCCGTGCCAAACTTAAAGTTGTCCGCCATGACATCCTCAATGTAACGCTTGATCATGTAAGGCGACTTGCCACCCTTGAGAACCTTCTTGAGGTTCCACTCGATGATGTACGGTCCAGTCGCAGTAATTATGCTGCTTTCTTCGACGCCCTCGCCTGTATTAAACCGGGCGGGGGTGAAAGAAACACCCTTTTTGGTCTCATATGCGAACTGGGCAACATGCTCGGGAGTCAGAGCAAGACGACGCGGCTGGGGCTTTTTGTCGACAGCAAACGAGCGCTCAAAGCCCAGCTTGCCTTCATTCTTGCCCTCCTTTTGCATAGTGTCGATAAGTAGCAAGTAAGTCCGGCACGTAGCCAACAGCCAGCGGCCATCAGCAGAGACATCCAGACCAATAATAGGCTCGCCAAGCGCAGGAATATGCGTCTTGGCATTGATTCCCAGACGATCAAACAAACGAATATCGCCCTTGTTGCTGGCAACAGCTACATAGCCCTTTTCCGTAGATGCCAAGGCAGAAAAGTCATTCTTGGAAGCATACTGCTTCAACTGAGAGTCGACCAGTTTATCGCCAGACAATCTGGGGTCAACGCGGAACAAAGCGTTATGCGAAATTCCCAAAAACGTCTGCTCACCTGTCATCTGCGAAAACTTCTTCTCGGGCGCAAACGTAGTGACAGGAATGTTTTCGTGCACATTCCACTCGTCCACCACCTTTCCATACTCAAGATCCATGCGGTACAGTTTGTTGTGGTCTGTGCTGTGCTGCAGAATCAAGTCGCGGTCTTCGTTATGCAGCATGACCTTCTTGGGGCTGAATAGTTTTCCGCCCGGTGTTTCAACACGTGATATGTTGGTAGAGAATTCAAGATTGTTGCTAGGGGTGTGTTTGAACACGCCAATCTTGGAGCCACGCACGACGAATGACCGATCGTGTTTGTAGCCGACGGCCAGTTGAGAGTTGACGTGGCCGTCAGAATTCCTATCGGGCGCATCATCGTCGCTGTCTTCTTCCTCGTCATCACTACGGGCGCCATGTTGCGGCTCTTCGGATTCGGACTCGGACTCTTCTTCCTCCTCTTCCTCTGCATTCTCGGCGTCTTCCATTGTGAGGTCGTTGAAGGCGTCAGTGATGTAGTCACGTTCAACATCCTTGACCTTTGCCCATTTGATCAAGTTGAGCTGCTCCCAAAGGGCACGCAAAAGACCCTCCTGGAAAACCTCCATTGTGGGCTGGTCCTTGAAACGCAGTAGCCATGAATTAGCGCTTCCATTCTCAGAGACCTGGTTAAAAATAAAGGATAGGTATTCGAAATTGAAAACGGGATTGACGTCGGGAGAAACAGACATGCCGACCCAATCAATATTGCCCGAAATCTGCAGCCAATATTCCCAAGTGTCAACCTCGGTCACAGTAGCAGTGACGTCATCATCCTTTAGTACAAAAGTGCCGGATACAAAGTCAAAGAAATGGAGTTCGGCCTTGACACTGGCATATTGAGAAATAGCAGCAGGGGCTGAGGAAGACGTAGCCGCAGCCTCGGGCTTCTCTGTCTCATTGGCAGACATCTCGGCCACCGTCTCTTGTTCAGCTCTATTCTGTATTTTCGGCTCAGGTTCAGCCTCAACCTCGACCTCCTCGGCAAGCTGCTGTTCGATTTCGTCTTGGAGTTGCGCCTCGGCCTGTAGCTGAGCGTCCAAGTCGTCTTCGTAATCACTGTGCTCGTGATCAGAGGGGGGCGTGCGTTTGGCGCTAGTGTTGGCAGCAATAGCCTTGGCAAAAATGGCGTCAGTCGAGTCGATTGACCGTGTGAGAGTGGGCGAGTGTATAGGCGAGGCGGGGGGGATAGGGAGGTCGTTGTCGAAGTCGAATTGTCTAAGGTCAAACTCGGATGCAGTAGTATAAGGCTTTCGGTACTTGCGCTCGTACTGGCAGTGGCGTGCGAATTGCTGGAATTGGACAATCTGGGTCTGTGGAACTGACGAATCGCAGATAAATTCGTAGACGTCGCCAGTATCGCCACTCAGATCACGCCAGGCAAGAACAGTTTCAGAGCCCTCGCGAGTTTCCACTCGAAAATGAAGAGCTTCGTCGAGCAAATAGGACTTTTCGTCACGCTCAGAAGCGAGTTGGGCATCAATTTCGTCGTCACCACCTTCCTCGGCGAGAAGCTCTTCCTCGCCTTCTTCGTAGACCCGTTGGACGACAAGTTGGTATTGGAATTCGACGCCCGTTCGCCGGATACGGGCAGCAGAGTCTTTAAAAATAAGCTCGGAGTAGCCCTTGGGTGATTGGGGTCGGACTAGGTAAAGCTGGCCCTGGGGGAGTTCGATAAGGGCCTCTTGGTTTTCAGAGCCAAATATGAGTTTGCCGACTAGAGAAGAGATAAAAAGATAGGGCGCGAGTTAGCAGAGTGTATCAGGCGATGAGCAATACAGACACGGCGTAGAAAGCGGTATAGTCACAGCAAAGCAACCTCGAAATTAAGCTTGTTCAGCTATGTTCAGGGTCAAGGACTAAGCTGAGAGCCGAAAGTTAAAAATATAGGCACCCCCAGTCAGCAAGTGACCAAGCGTTCCTTTTTTATACTCTCAAAGAGCATTCCTTTTTTTTTTTCTTTTTCTTCTTCTTCTTCTTCTTCTTCTTTGTACAGAGAAGAAATAACAAAAGAAAAGGCAGGGTGACAAAATCAAAAGCGCAGATGAAAGCAGGGCGATCAAGATTTAGGCATCGACTGAGCTGGCTAGAGATGCCTTGTTTTAAGTTTGCTTAGTGAAGGGCAGATTCTAACATACCGTTGCGTAGAACGAACATGTCGGATGTAAGGTATCCAATAGCAAGATGTTGGCGAGAAAGTGATGGAGATTAAATCGAGATAACAGAGTTGAAACAACAGCACGAGCGGACGGAGCGCTGGAGCAGTCAAGACAAGCTTAGATGGCGAGGAAGTATGAAGGATATTTGACTTTGCCTGTGCTAGAAGTCGAGCAGCAAAGCAAATCGAACCAGAACGAAAGCCTAGCAAAGAGATAGAAGTGACGAGAAGACAGGGAAGAAGAGCCTGAAGCATAAAAAGAAGACAGTTAAAGGGTACTCGCTAGTTGTTTCTGGCCCTTTCTGTCTGTCTGTCTGTCTGTCTGTCTGTCTGTCGGTCGGTCGGTCGGTCGGTCGGTCGGTCTGTTTGACTGTCTGTCTTACTATCGTTATATCGTTCTATCGTTCTATCGTTCTTATCTGTCTCTTTTGACGGGTGTTGTTTATCAAGGAAGCAACGCCCATTTCAAGCTTGATGTTTTTTTCCTGTCTACCGCCACATCCTCGTCATCACCACAGCAAAAAGATTGGGGGGTCCTCTAAAAGTGGGGTAAGCAAAGTGTGGCGTCGGCAGCCTCCCTCCCTCCCCCACCTTGCCTTGCCTTCACCTTCACGCTCCCATCCTTCCATTACGCCAGTTTGATGTCACACTAAGCCCAAGCAGAACCACGTGTTAATAGCAGTCAGTTATGCTGTTATTAGTCTATTGGGCATATGCCCTATCCAAATGCGCTATCCAATTGCCCTATCCAGTTGCCCTATCCAGTTGCTCCCTATCCAGTTGCTCCCTATATGCTGTTCCCAAATGACCAAACGCCGCGCCCGCCCCCATCATGACTAATATCCAGTATGTCTGTACACCACCTACCACCCCCTTCCACATCCACGAACCCTCTTCTATTCCCCTTTTCTGCTTTCTGTGGTGTCCTTTGTTTCGTCCTCATATTTCTCCACCATCAGCTTTGCAATGTTCTTGCCCATCAACGCGTTTGACTCCATAGTCGAAATGAAGGTTTCCATGCTCGAAGTGTACCACAATCCCTGGCCGAAGATGTGCGGATAGAACTTGTCTCTAGGTACACCAACGGGATACGCAGCAAACCGCTCAGTGTGGTACCAAGAAATATGGCTTTTTTCATCCTCGTTGTCCACGATTGACTCGGGTACTGGGCTGTCAAACAGCTTAGACAGGAACTGATGACTGGGCTTGTTTGCTGAGGTGATCTTCCAAATGTACTCTATATAGCCGGTTTTGGGGTTCATCTCCGTTCTCAAGCATATAATGCTATAGAACCCTTCCTGTCCGCGTCCGTCGGTCCCAAAGCTCGTTGCCGGCATTTCTTTGTTAGGCAAAGTGGTCAAAATGATGTCCGGTACCTCGTCAGAGTTCTCTACTTTGAAGAATTTGGGAGATGGCCGGCGCAGAGTTGCAAGCAGAGTCACCTGTACACGGCGATAGGTGACTTTTTCTCGGACTATTTGCGGCAACATGCCAAAGCGAACGTTGATCTGAGAAAACTGCACCGGTGCCGCAAATACAACATCGTCAAAAGCAAGGGCGTAGTGCGGGGTTTTCGGTCGCATTTTCTCGTCCCCTTTTGTCTGGATGATGTAATATGGCTTTTCCTCCGGATTGTACCTTTCGCCGCGAATGTATGGTTCATAGTCAACACGGCCAACGTCAAACTCATAATTGATGGTAGCTTGTGACTTTTGAACCATGTAATCGAATATTTTCCACGTTCCGCCGCTGACCTGCAAGGCATGATTCGGCATGATAGAAAGCTACGGGCAAACACCAGTTAGCACATATACAGCATGCGTTGGCTTGTTTCATTTTGTCCAAGGGCCTCTTACCAGTACGTCCATGCCAGAAGTCTCATCGAGGTTGGATCCATAGTTGACACGCGTACTGGATTGGATAACCTCGGGCACGTATCTTCCGGTAATCTAATGTACTGTTAGTATATACGACTCACAGCTCCCCATTCCCTCACCATACCCAAGCTGAAAGGATATACTTACGAGTTCTTTTCTTAGGAACGCTGAGCCGATAGTGTTCCTTGGTGCTACAAGATCCACGTCGCCAACGACTTTGTCAAGAGACTGAAATGGAAAGTGCGGCTCAGAGTACATCATTTTGATAGAATTGATGGTCCTTGAGACGCGCGCCATGGCCATCGCAGGGTCGAACCCAAAGCGGAAAAAGCGTGCTGCTTTGTCCCAAAAGGAGACATCTTCTTCGTTAGACGTGTGCCGATACACAAACTCCTCGCCGTTCCATACCCCAGAATCGCCCTTTCCCTCAGTAAACTCTTGATACCGGCAAGCCAGTTCAGCCTCGCGGATGATGCTCATTAAAATTTCATTTTCGGGGATAAACAAGCTAGCGCCTAGCTCCAAGGGAATCTCAGGTCTGTCCCAAGCATTGACTGTCAAGCTGCGACCGCCGACGCGATTTGTCTTTTCAAATATGGTAATGTTGATTGGTATGTTGGCTTCATCGGCAAACTTCTTGAGATAATAGGCCGTAGATGCGCCTCCGGCTCCGGCGCCTTGTTTGAACATGAAGCCAGGTCAGTTTCTATCCAACCAAAAATGCCAGCTCGTGGAGGTCCACCACCAGGACAGTACTTACCAATGATGGCAATGTTTCTCATCTCAGCTTCGGTTGGGGTTGTGGCTGGCGGTTTTGCTACATCCTCACTGGCAGTAGCAAGGATGGCAGAGCTGAATACAGTCAGAGCCACGGTAGGACTATCAAAGAGCCTCATTATGTTTGTTGGTGAGAGATGAATGGTACAATAGAGAAGTATAAGGTGGGAGCTGTGGCCGAAACGCTAAAGCTCTAGTACTCTGGGATGAGGCCCTCTTCGGACTACTTATACACCAAAAAAGAAAAAAACAAGAAGGAAGACAGCTAGCCGAAGCTTGCTGGTGTCTCCAAGCGCAAAGCGTCCGTGGCTTCTTACCCCGTAAAACGGAAGGGGGGGATCTTATACGCGCTCCGCACTACCCTACGCCTATTGACTTTATAGGATCATCGGGCACCTCCGAAGTTATAGTTCAGCGACACTCCCTATATGTCAATGTCTGTCCCTATGGGTAATTCCACGATTCTGACGTGTGATCTAAAGAAAGATCCGGCCTAGTGCAATGAAATCCTTCACGTCAACTTGGTCAGTGTGTAACCCAAGACCTCAAGACAACTCCTTCTACGGCTTCTCGAGGAAACCGAGCCCCGCAAGAGAATACAAGCCATAGTGCATGTGCCCTACCCTGCCCTGCCATATTTCCAATATGCACTCAGAAGAGAAAAAACAAAAGGGCCAGCAAACATGAGCAGAACTCCCAGTAACAACAGTATGAGTTCTGTGCCTGCAGGTGGCAAATAAGGGTAGAAACGCGCAACTGCCGGGCACCTTTTTTGTTATACATCTAATGCTCAGCCATCCCATCGCCCATTTAGTGGCCATGGAGTTGGAGTTCTCATATCCACCAAGACTCCACTGTGTTTGAAGCAAAGCCTTCTGCTTGCTTTCTTGGTCCCTGCATCACTGCGAAATAATAGTGAACAATGGGAACCATCAAACCGGAATATTGCGCCCCAAGTGTGGATTGGTTTAGACTGACTAGTCCCTGCGGATTGGGCCAGCATGTAGCCAATGCATTTTGTGAAGTTGGCATGTGCTGGAGAGCCCCGGTCGGGTAGCCCTTTTCAAACAGGTTGATGGCAGCAAGGCAAGAAGGCAAAGACCAGATGTACTCCATAACTGCCAAATTGGAGTAGACAGTGCATGTGACCAGCTATTCTTGCATCTAGATTCCCGACACCGGTATTTTATTAGAACAGCCCGTTAAAGCTTGCCTGTCAGTCGACTCTTGGTCCGGGGAAAAAGGCTGGGCAACGGGTGAGCCTGGATGGAATAGCCGAGATAAACATCTCCAACCAAGGAAAGAGGCTACAATATACTAAACTTGACAATAGCGATGCATACCAATGACTAGGCCATCTTTGAGGCTAGCGAGCAAAGGCCTTGGTGAGCCTAAAGCATAGAGCGCAGTGCAATATACACAAACCGGTAATGGTGGGTAGTATTTATCTTCGATATTGCCTGAAAATAGGGAAATAAGCATGTACTGATCAGCGACTGACCCGACTTGTGTAGCGAATATGCGAGCGCATTGTTTACGTGTGCTGTTTATGAGGCAGAAGACCGTACTCGTCGGTCTTGGACAAAATGGAGCTAGTGTGAGTTCTGACATATAGCACAACCACTAAGGCCACATGACGGGAGTAGTTGGGGTCTGCTCATTGTGAACGACAATAAAGCTGTCCACAATTATAGCACAATGCTTGTGTTTGAAGCGGCAGGGCTGGAACAGCAGGTCGTTTCGTGGTAATGTTGCAGTAGCGGTGTTATGTATGGGATGGGATGCAGCAATTATAAAATGTGGCAAAGTACGGAGAAGAAGCACTGACTTCATGCAGAACGGCAAAGCAAGGCGCGGAAGTAGCAGTGCACATACCAGAGTTGTTCATGAGGTGTGTTTGCTAACTCCGAGGCTTTATGTTACGAAACTTGTGCCAGGTATACATAGAGGAGACTAATAGAGTTGTGGAGGGTTAGGTATGCCGTCAAGGGTTAATGGGGGGGGGGGGGGGGGGGGGGGGGCCAGGGGGAGAAAGATCCTACA
>JAXASZ010000308.1:0-108998 GCA_038407095.1 Ceratocystis destructans
TCCCCCCCCCCCCCCCGATCTATCGGATTCTCTTCTTGAGACTCTCTATCCAAACATGCAGCAGCCTATACTTGAAGCCAGTTTGATCTGGTTATCCTATGGTGTTGCCGTTTTAATCGCGCTGGCTGCGTCCTCTATTACGGTCTACACTTGGCAAACTCCCCGCGATCGCTCACTTGTTGTAAGCTTGATAGCTGTTATCAGCATCGCAGCGCTTCTAGCCACAGTTCTGCTACTTCCTGTTGATATTGCCATCATTTCTTCAACCTCCGATCGTACTTTGGGGTCTAAAAAGAAATGGGCAACACCAGACAAAGTCGCTGAAATCACCGACACGCTGCAAATTCTGTATTATGTACTATATAGCCTAGACGCTGCGCTGTGTCTCGTTGTGGTTCCCTTTGGATACTTCTGGTACGAAGAATATGACGAGATTGAAATCGAAGAAGGCCGCACAATATCTAGCCGTATCATTGGGGCCGTCAAGAGCACAGTGGGCTTCGTCATGCTGGTTGTCGTGCTTCTAGTTCTAGGCTACGTTCTACCCACAGAATCTCTCTCGTCCAACTTTCAGGGAGCAGCTGCTTCTCTCGCCACAAAAAAGGTAGAAAAAGCACTCGACTTTTGTCTTGGCGTCATGGCTGTTGTGGGAAGCCTCCTGTATGCTATCTACACTGGTGTTGGCCTCGCCTCACTTCCAACTTCGTTTATTCGCACGGCTCCGTCACTATCGACACCTACTTTTGCCAACGCCAACGCTCGCTCGCTCTTGAGAAACCGTGAACGACAGCGCCAGCTAGAATTACGCAACAACAGCCGCTTCTCCTGCAAGGATCGCCGCGAGCTTGAGCAGCTTGTGCGTGAGGAACGCACTCTAGTCAGGCGCCAGAGGTTAGCTGAAGAGGCCCAAGGCTTACGCCGCAACTGTCTGCAAAAGCTCTGGCTCGGCATCTGTAGTGCCCTAAAGCCTTTGAAGCTTGTGGGAGGACTCGTGATGCTCGTTGGAGCACTAGTCCTATTCTCGTCAGTATTGATTACCGGCATTGACAGGGCAACGCATGTATCAGCATGCAAGAGCAATTGCAATTATTCACTAGAACACCCGCATCTGTTTCAGCCCATGGACGCTCTATTTCTCTGGGCTGCCCAAAGCTTCCCTGCCGACTATGTATTGATGACACTGTTGATCATGTTCCTTTTGGCTGCTTCCATATCTGGCGTGGCTACTGTTGGCATTCGATTTCTTTGGATACGCATTTTCCACATCCGCCACGGCAGGACTGCTCCCCAGGCTTTGCTAATCACCACTGTCATTCTGGCCATGATAATCCTCGCAATTAATTATTCTCTTGTTACCACGATTGCGCCCCAATATTCTCTATACGGAACACAGACCATCTGCACTGCTTCTAATGTCAACCCTCTTGGGTGCTTGGGTCGACCGGAG
This sequence comes from Ceratocystis destructans, assembly GCA_038407095.1. Taxonomy (NCBI): domain Eukaryota; kingdom Fungi; phylum Ascomycota; class Sordariomycetes; order Microascales; family Ceratocystidaceae; genus Ceratocystis; species Ceratocystis destructans. The sequence goes on from JAXASZ010000308.1 coordinate 1,448, forward strand.
CTAGTTGTCAAGTGCTCCAGCATGATGCAGATTTCAGGACATGCCGCACATATATGCACGCCATCAGTGATGTCAACCTTTGTTCATAGACTCACGTCTACATGGCGTCTCTTCGGTGTCGTAGACTTTTGGATGCAATTTGCCTTCCTATTCGTTTTCCTTCTAACGCTGATTATTGTATTTGTGAGGGCACCTAAGTTGAATATTAGGGAAATCGACGAAGATGCCGAGCACGACGAAGAAGAGAGGTTATTGGCCCGTTCGACCCCCGCTGAGGCATACGGAGGCACATGGCGTAATATCTCAAGCAGAGCCAGATCAAAGAGGTCTTGGACGGCTTCTTCGACAGCCAATAGTAGAGCAAGCCGGAGCAGTGCTGCTAGCAGTACAGCCAATTAACCCAAAATGGTCTCGGCGCAATGAGTACGTTGTAGACCTCCAGACATGAGGGCTTGTATACATGGGGGGTTTTTGTTTGTTCTTGTCTGGGCGTTAAGGTGTTTGTTTGCTTATCTGCTTTTATTGTATATTTCATTATTCGTTAAGGGTTTTTTGACATACCAAATGCCGTCGCTTCCAGTCGGTTCCTTCTCTTCAGCTAGCCCCAATCGCTACCTTTTTCTTGTTCTCTTTCTGCGGCTTCACAAATCCAATAGCCTCATGTGTACTATCATCGTAACTAGCCATCGGCCCCAAGTGCATTTCGCTCCAGCATTCAGCGCAGTATATTTGTAGACGTTCACCTTCACAGCCAAGACATTGAAGAGTAGCATCTGAAAGACACACTATGCACCAGGCATCAGCATCTTCATCGGTATAGTTTGTTTGGGTATCCAGGCGCTTGAATTTAGTTGATATGCTGGTAGGGACAGATGGAAGGCCGAGGGCATTCGTTTCATCTGCGGCTGCCTTAGGGGGTGACGAGGGGGTTTGGAGAGCAAGTAAGCGTGCAGCAACACTATCCACATCCGTAGTAGCACATGATGGCGAAGATGTAACAGGTAGTTCTGAAGGTACAGAAGGAAGCGCAAGGCTATCACCGTTGTGACTATTCATACATGAAGTGTTCAGATTTGGTAGCTCGTTTTCGAGCGCTTCTTCAATTTCGCGTTTTATTCTTTCCTTTTGCGAATGATGCGGAGTTGGACCGTCTATCTTGGATAACATCTGTGTCGCTTCTTCCCCCTCTCCCTCGATCGGCCTTTGATTTGAAGGCTTAGATGATGACTTTTGGGGGGTAGAGTAGCCAGCGTGCTTTCGAACAGAGGGTGACGAATCTGAGCTAGAGGCATTTACAGCAGCGCTGTTCCTTAGCGTCTTAAGCCGTGCAGCAAGAGCATCTTCCCGCGATGTCTGGGATTTCCGTGATGCAAAGGCTGGCATGCTGTCCATTATATTAGAATAATGTATTTGACAGTCATCCTAAGCTGCAATAGAGATCATACCTTGGTTCTGCAGGTTTGGCGTCCTTGGCCACAGTGGTTCCTGGATTAAGCGCCTTGAGGCGGTTCAGAAGTGCGTCTATGTCATTGCGATCAGTCATTTCGCTAGATTATGAAAATCACGCAAGCCTTTCATTTTATAATGTATTACGATCGAGGTTGAGGTTGTCCGATCACCCTAAGCTTAAGATATCTTAAGAGTGGGTATATGCATCAATCCGGTACAGTGAACGTTCTGAAGTTAGGCGTGCCCCACTAAGAACTACACTATCTTGATACGTGCATATACTAGGTGCTATGGTCAAAAAATTCTATTTTTCGATAATTTCCACACAACAAATAACTTAACTGCCCATGACTGTCTCGACTTGGGATCCATTTCAATGAGCAACGGGATCATTATTAGGCTCAGTTCGTCATGAATTCCCTTGGCGCAATTCGTCGATGCCCTAAGGGTAGCCTTAATGCTGGCGTCCTCCGGTATGGCAGCACTAGATTTACATCACCAATTAGCCCAAGAGGCGCAATATATCGAAACATCCCTAGCTACCAACTGCGCTACAAGTCTACTGAAAAGAAGCCCTTAACAATTGGGACGCCAGAGCAGCAAGAGCTCGTCTATCGCCATGTCCGCAAGCCCTTTTCTGGGATGGCGAGCTCAGTGACGAAAAAGTCGATTAAGCGATCACTAACAGCGCGGAAGGAAATCTACAAGGAGCTTTTAGATGAAGTGCCAATTGACAAGATGGCCCAGATGATCCTTGAAATGGCGGCAGCCAAGATCTTCCGGAACCAGGAAACAGCAAAACTCTATTTTCCCACTGTATTTTCCAAGCCTTCAGCTGTCTCTGATGACGCTCCTTCATCGGAGAGCCATGACAATTCTACCGAATCGATTGACTCTGAGAGCTTAGCGACTCCGGAAAATAGCAGCTCCCTTGATAGTTGTATAGCTGAAGAATCGATTATACACGGAGTCAACCCCGCTGAAGTTGAGGATATGATTCTAAATGGCATCAAAGAAGTCCGTCCTGTTCTTAGAGGAAATATGGCTACCAACCGTACGTGCCCGTAAATCTCCAATGCTTCTATACGTTTAAATGCTAACACACAAGCAGGATTCCCTCCCCCTTTCATCATGGTCCCTAATGTTCCCCCTATAGCACTTCCCTATCTGTGCCAACACCATGTCATGATGGCTGTTCAAACCAGTCTTGAAGAGGCATTCTTTGGTTACTGTAAAACCAATTTTCCACAGATTCTAAAAAACAATTCATGGGATTCTCCCATGGCCGTTGAGCTCACGAAGTGGCCCAAAATTCTCAGTACTGTTCAGTCTACGTTCCCTGACCCGTCGCTTTCCAAACAACGCAAAGGTGGAACCACTGATATCCCTATTGAGGTTGCCATGCGCCCATTAAATCCTATCCGCCACATTGCGGTACATCGTATCCCCGTTGTTGCAAAAACCATAGTTGGCCTACTCGAGTATGGCCACCGCATCGCTGGTTACCTGGGCGACGAAGAGCGCAAGTCCCATATTTCCAATTGCATGGGCCAGATCATGAATTTGACTCGCCCTATAGAGGCGGACATGGCCAAAGTTAGACAACAGGCGTTTCTCGACGTAGTGGAACTTGAGCGGCAGCGCAACGAACTCATCAAGAAACAGAGAGAAGTTTTAGCCCGCATGGCTGAAGAGTATCGTATTTTGAAACAGAAGAGCGCTCCTCATATCACTTCTCAGCTCCTTAAGTCTCTCAGGGTTGAACCAGCTGTTATAAACAAAATTGTAAATTCCCTTAATGATCAAGTCTCCGAATCTATACCAAACAACGACAAGGTAGATGGGTCATCTACCAAGTCCCCGACGATCAAGGAAGATAGCCCCTCCGCTGCCAGCCCAGAAAGTACAGCCAAACAACAATCAAGCCTGGATAATGCCAATGTTCTGGCTGGATCTAGTGCGGACATGCAGAAACTAGAGGCTCAAGTCATTGAAGAGGTCTGCAAAGAAGCCGAAGAAAAGCTGGCCGAAAAAGAAGCTGAAAAAGAAGCTGAAAAAGAGGTTTCCGAAGCAGCTGAAACTGCAACTGAAAAGGTTCTTGAAACTCAGCCAGAACAAAAGTCTCAAGAACAATCTGCTGAGCAAGCCGACGTTACTAAATCTCCTGAAGAGCAAATCGAAGAGCACACCGACGATATCTCGGATACCATCGCCATCGATCCGCCTACATCTTCTTTCCACGAAAAGCCCACGCCCTTGCACGGCGAAGAGACCATCACAGACCCGGATGTCGGTGAACAAGAAACAGCTCTATCTACAGATGACGCTAGTCCTAGTGAGTCTACTGAACAGTACACGAAGGACGATGCCAATGATGAGCTAGAAAATGTCGATTTTGACTCAAAGACGCCGAGCGAGGATGAGATTCGGGAGGAGGAAGAGATAGAGGAGGAGGAAGAGGAAGAGGAAGATGAGGATGACTATGAGGGCAGTATGGGGCCTGATGAAAGTGTCTACTCCATCGATCAAGACTCCTTAATTGGCCTAAGCCCCCTTGAGCGTATGTGTGAAATCATGCTTGCTCAACATTACTGTGCTATCGGGGATCAAGAAGCCAAGAATATGGAAACAGAGCGCCGCTTCTACACCTTTGAAAAGAACAGGATCAAAGCTGAGGTTGATAAGGAATTTTCGTCGCAGAAGTACGTTCCCTCCAGCCCGCTCCCGGACGCCCCCGACTTCGAGAAAATGTATCAGGAGAAGCTCAACGAACTCTTTGACAAAAACGTTGCAAAACTCAGCACTAAGAAGAAGAAGGTGGAGTCAGCCGTCAAGGGAGCTCGAACCGCAGCACGGAAACAAGTCGAAAAGGAGATTGCAAAAAAGCGACAGAACTTCAAGAAACAGGTTACGGCCGAACGCAACAAGGAAAAGGCGTTTGACAAAGAACTTGCAGCCCGTAAAAAGCAAGTAGTCACTGAGCGTCTAAGATGCTCCATGCTTGCACAAACAATTATGGAAAACTACAGACTTGATGCAGAGGTTGAAAAGGCAGCCCTGCTTCTCTATGACAGCCTGACCCATGCCATATATTCTACAAATCACGGCCTCATAAACGCTTACGCCAACAACATTCTCTCTAAGCCGCAATACACCACTACGCCTGAGTCCGGGCTCAATCAAGAGGCACTGGTGAACATGCTGCCTCCAGTTTCCAAACAAGACACGCCCATTGATATCTCGGAGGCTAGCCAGACAATGAACGCCGAGATGGAAGCCATCGAGGTTGAGATCAACACCTACTCTAACAGTGCTACGCCACACGGCGGCGAATATGACTTTATTGTTGAGCGCCTGGAACTTGACGAGCAGGAAAAGGCCCAAAAGAAGCTCTTAACGGAGCCCTTTCCGTCCTTTGAACCAGCCGACATAGAGGATGCTAACAGTGCGCTCTCGGTCCATGTTGATCTGCGCACTCCTGGGTCGCCAGACACGCTCTCGCGCGAGCTACAGCAGGCAGAAGACCTCCACTTTGACTTTCCTACCATCCAGGTACCAACAGACTTTCCAGAGTCGACCGTCTCGCCCGACCGCATGATGGTCTCGGGTGCAGAGGTTCCGGAAGACTTGCCGTATGCTAGAATTGCGCCAGAACGCATCGTAGTGGCGCCCGTCGAATTTGAGGTTCCTGATAATGTGGCTGACTTTGAAGCACTTGACAAAGATGACAATCCGCTCAAGGCTCTACATATGACAAAATTTGGGGAAATTCCTACTATCCAACATGAGAAGGCACATGACCTTGAAGCCCAGATCTTACCTGGCGATATACCAGCTAGCGGCGCCGCTGCTAGTGGAGCTTTTGACGGTGAGATTTTAGCCGGCGAGGCTGATCTCAAGGTCAAGGAGCATAAGATCTCCACGGTTGGTGTGGCTGAAGTAGAACGTGTTGCTGAGGCCGATGTTGGAATTTCACCTAAGCCTGCTGCTTCCGGGACTTCTAAGACTATTGCTATGGCTGAAGCTGAGACTTTTAGCGAGACTGAGACACCCGAAGTGGCTGAAGTGGCCAAGGGGGATGTGGTTGAAACCGAGGTTGCTGAAACTTCCTCCGCCGAGACTCCAAACGACGCCTCTCCTACTAAAGCACTGGCTGAAGAAGCTCCTCCATCTAGCGAAACTCCAGCTGCGGCCGAGGAAAGCCCTAGGCCGCTCCTAAGCCGCCTTACATCATGGTTCCGTAAGGGTGACTAAAAAAGGCCGACATGATGTCACAGCCCCCGGTGATGTGGCGGGGGCTGTTAATGTATATTAGTTCTTTGGTGTGTACAGTATCGATTGATTTATAAAAAAACATTGGCTTCATCTAGAGACAAACAAGATGGTAGATGTAATAATAGGCATATTTTAGGATCTTTTTTCTCGCCTCCCTCCCACGTTGTGCCTTATGCCTAGATCAAAACACCCAGCTAAGGTCTCATACTTCACCAAGTCTAAGAACCCAGCCCGTATAAGGAATGCTAGAAAAAGCCCCCGCTAGGCAAACTCACTAAATTTAGTCTTTGCCCAAGGCAGTCTGTCGCGATAGTAGCCATTGACTGACATTTACCTCCCAACTTAATTAGAGCCAAGCTGTCAAACTCCATTCAACTGATAGAAAATGGGCGGGCGTGTGAAATAATGTGGCTTACCTTGGAGCTGAAAGGGACTAAGCACTAAGTTAGCACTTAACCAAAGTCACGCTCATTTCACTGTGATGTTCTTTGAAGCATAAAATTAAGTCGCTGTGATCAAGAATCCTCCAACACCGATAATCGTGTCTGCCTTTCCCAAGCCCATATTCTTACCTAGTCCCAGATTTCTTCTGAAAGAAAACTTCGTTCTGGCGGCTAAAATCGTGAAAGGGATATCGCTGCAAGCGTACACCCTCGAGTCTAAGCTAACCCCTTCTCATCATACTCGCACCAAGAATAAATATGGCCCTTTGTCCCGTTCTCTTTACTTGTCGACAATACAATCTCACTTCTTCTTCATCACCTCTTATATTACAAACAGGTTTATTCAGCTTCGATCCTATTTACTTTACACTCATCAACAAGTAACCTTGGTGCTCCCTACAGCTTCTTCTTCTTCTTCTTGTCAACCTCATCTGAAACATCGAAGCCTGCCTGCTTCGTCCAACCAGCTTAACGCACGACCCTGCCAATAACATACTGCTGATCCTTGCACTGTACTCTACCGTCTGCTGCCAAGACAACCCAAGTCCTGCACACTCTACCCCAGCCCAACCCCTAGTCAGATTTCCTGTTTCAATCACGTAACTTTTCAATATTCCGCTTCTCTTCTTTTGTCGCCGTACAATTGTTTTTTACTTGTCCTTTCGCACCCCCCTTCCCTTCAAAATGAAGTCTTCCGCAATCACAGGTCCCCTTGCTGTCTTCATTGCACTCTTTGTGCATGTTATAGCAGCACCCAATATCAGAATCGGCTCCACAACCGCATCCCTCGCCATTCGCGATGCCTCCATGGCCCTTAAGGATAACATACCTCAAGATCTCTGGAAGCGGCGTGGTGGCGGCGGAGGCGGTAGCCGTGGGAGTAGCAGCGGCAGTAGTACGTCAAGCTCAAGTGGCAGTAGTAGTTATAGTTCCAGCAGTCGGGGCGGTAGTAGCAGCGGCTCGAGCAGAGGAGGCTTGAGTGGTACGTCCTTCGAAAGGCTACTTCGCTGTTCCGCGACTCCTCGAATGATGCAGAGATCTGCTTTTATTCGTGTCGCGCAATTATCAGCAGCCACTGCCTCGCCCCTTGTTCCATTTGGAAACTGTTCTTCCCTACGACCGTTCTTAGCAAGCACCGTTATCATGAAGACCTGTTCAACTAACCTTATTTTAATAGGTTCCGGCTCTAGCTCTGGCTCCAGCTATGGCTCCAGCTCTGGCTCCAGCTCTGGCTCCAGCTCTGGCTCTAGCTCTGGCTCTAGCTCTCGCGGTGGTAGTAGTTCATCATCTTCTTCCTCGAGAGGAGGGTATGTTTTTCATCATTTTTTCATGCAAAACCCTTGACTTCCGCTAACGAAATGCACAGCACTAGTAGTCCCCGGGTATATGGTGGCGGCAGCTACTATGCTGGCGGTGCTACCACCCCCTACAGATCCGGCACCAGATCAGCAGCTGGTCTCACTGGCGCCTTCTTTGCCGTTGGCCTTTTGTCCTTCTGGCCGGCCCTGTGGCTAACCAACGCCTATTTGTACCACTACCCGTCTTCTTACCGCTACCACTTCAATAACCAGTCCAGCAACGCCAATGAAAGTCTGCCGGTCATCTGCGCCTGTGCTGAGAACAGCCTGTGTGGTTGTGATGAGAACAACTCCACCACCTACTTGAACTCGCTAGTTGGCAACGGCTCCTATTCTGGTCTGAACACCAGCGTGGTTAGTGTCGCGCAGGTTAACGGCACAAAGACACTACTTGTCAATGGCACTCTTTCAAACGACACTACCAGCTCCATGGAGGACTCGGATAGCAGCGACGATAGTAGCATGGCCATATTGAACAGTCCTGTCGGTCTTCTTGGATACTGGCCTGTCGCTGTAGCTGCTTTTGCCGCTGTCTATGTCTTCTAAGCAAGATGCACCCCACAACCCATTTTGATTCTTGAATATTTTTTTTGGCTATCAATGTCTGTACATATGTTTTTAGTCTATTCTGCTCTTCTTACCAAGATTTCGCTCTTCTCATTTTTGATATGATTTGTAATATTTTTAATAAATGCACCACCGTTTCGTTTCTGATCACGCAATCGAGTTTGTGAAATACTACACTTATGCGGTTGGCTTAGGGTTAGCTTTTAGCGCTACTTAGGGTCATTGTCCAATCTATGCTTATCGATAAAAGCTCGCAAGAATTTTTGGTATCGCGATCAACTTTTCGGGCATCATATTTGATGTTATCGTAAAACCATCATTCACTTCTCAACCACATGTTGTCTCTCTTTTCACCACTGCCTATACTCTGATCTTCCCCCACCAACGCCTAAACCTCCGCATCAATACTCCTCCTCCGCAATAGCCTCGAATACCAGCCGTGATCCTAACCATCATCATGAACGCGCATGCCATACTCACCTCCCATGGCTGGCGGGGTACTGGCCACACACTGCATGCCCATAATGACCAAATTGGAATTGCTAAGCCACTGCTAGTGAAACACAAAAAAGACAATAGCGGTCTCGGCACCTCCAATATTGTTTCCGACCAGTGGTGGCTCAGTGCCATCGACGAACAACTCAAGGGGCTTGATACCACCAGTGGCAAGCCCGTACAAACAGTCAAGACCGGCATGATTGGCCGCCTCGACCGCCGGGTCCAGCGGTACTCATTGTATGACTCGTTTGTCAAAGGCGAAACTCTCGATAGCACAATCGGAAAAGACAAAGACAAAAAGTCCATGGCTGGGTCCGTCGGCCCCTCTTCCTTAGCCAATGAACCCAAATCCAAGTCCAAATCGAGCAAATGCAAAAAGAATAGTCCTCTGCCAACACCCCCTATATCTTGTTCTTCAACGATGCTGTCGTCATCCACGAGCACCTCTATATCTGCATCCCCCCCGCCTCCGAAAAACGAAACCAGGGATGAGCGACGCGCGCGCAAGGAGGCAAAACAGCTGCGCAAGATAGAAAAGACAGCCAAGAAGGAAGCCAAGTTAAAGCGTAAACAGGAAAAGGATACGAAGCGGCGCGAAAAAGAAGAGAAGCGCGCAAAGAAACAACAGCGTGCACTTGAGAAGTCCGCGAGAAGAGCAAGAAAGTTGGCGAAACGTGCGGAAACATGACGTCGATGCATGCAAACAACATCTCAAGTTGCACTCTTGTGCTTCTTGTTATTCTCCATGGGCATAGGCGCGGGAATATCGGCGCAGTGCAATTCTTTAGGTGTTTTCTTTTTCTATTTGTCTTCCTCTCCGTCCTGCGTATACTTGGGTCTACATTATACTGGCGTTTCTTTCAGCGTTTTACATCAAAGGGGTATCGGGCATCAAAATACATGGATCTTATCATTTCTCTTATCGTTATAGACTTCTCATCGCTTGGTCAAGTCAATTTAGGAAGCTTACCGGGCTTGTTAGATAACAGCCACGGTCTTCTATCCCAAAAGTCGTCCTTAATAATATCTATGTGTTCAACAACAATGCGAGCTTTGGCTCTCTTCTTCCTATCCTTTTCGGTTTGTGTCTTGGATTCGACAGTTGGCTCGGCAGCCTTTTCGACCTCTGCTGCAACATCGTGGCTGCCAGGCTCTACAAGTTCGTACTAGAATTTTGTTAGTGGCCTCCACATACAGCTAATGCTGGTAGAAACTTACGTCGCGGAAGACAACGCTACCCTTTTTAAAGATGGCGGGCTCATTATTGTAGTTGATGCCGAATTGCGAGAACAAAATTTCATTCTTGTCCGCCGCCAATGTTCCCTAGAACAAGGTCAGTTTATTCCTCCCACTTAATTAACAAGGCCGACTTACTGCAAGAGTCTTCTCGGCTTCCTTCGGGTCCATTCCGCCTTGTTGTACAAGTGTCCAGAAAGATGTATTGTATAGATTGTTAATGTGACCTAGAATTTCAAGTTAATATACGTCTTTCAAACAGGCAGTGTTGTTTAGAAAGAGTCATACAATCCGCTTGTCTCCAGGCAAGATAGTCCCGCAGATTAGACAATGCCGGGTAGCAGACAGCGCGGCCATCAAAGCCCGGTAGGGGTGCAGTGAGAGGGATGTCTGGAAAGTATTTTGACCAGTGAAAAATGTAGTTAGCCGTAAATGTCGCTACAACAGTAGTAACTAGTTTGCTGTATTTACATGTTAGCACAACATGACAAAAACCATGGTCTAGTTATCAAAAGACACAGCACCCATACCTCGATCGTCGTTCAAAAAGCGTCGTGTTTTTGTGAAAGACAAAGCTATATTCGTCGCTTTGGCCATAGGCAATGGTAATGTCTGGGAGCTCTGTAACAACAGCCTTTGCCGCTAGATTCATCAAATCCAGCGCGCGGATATCATTAGGTTTTTTAAACCCATACTTTTGGCAAAGTCTTGCTCTATTAGCAAACGACATGATCTAATTGATCGCCTTTAACTAGGGTTACGACTTACTTGGTGAACCCTCGACCGTCAATCCGCACTACAATCCAAGTATTTTGTAGGAGATGGTCTGGCTGCTCAAAGAGCCGAACATACTCAAATCTAGGACGCACAATAGGTTAAAAAAGGATAAGAGAGAAGAATAAACCCAAGAGCAAAAGTAACGAGCTCCCAAATACGCACTTTGAATTGGCCATTCTTGCCGTGTAGCAGTAGCTTCGTTGTGTTAAACTGGGAAGATTTCGACGCCCCGCTCTCTCTCCAAAAAAACAAGGGACTTCATACTATTCTATTGTTATGTGAGTAAAGTGGGCCCACCCCTTCAAAATTCCAGCCTTGTCAGACTCTGATTCAGCCTTCCCATGTCGCAGTGAATTAATTCCCCTTTTGTAGTTTAAAGCCGACCGAAGCTCAATTGTTCAGAGTCCGTCTTAATTTGCAAAAGAGTTGAGAGCAGACGACCGCCATTGAACAAGAGCTTCGCCATGAACCTGCTACTCTCCGACGACTATCTCCCCCAAGATTACCCAGAGCACATCACCAATACCATCCGCTCTGGACATGCAACATGCCTGCGCTTCAACTATAAGGGCGATTACCTTGCTTCGGGACGGGTTGAGGGCACCGTTGTTGTATGGGACTTGGACACCATGGGCACTGCACGCAAGCTCCGTGGTCATAACAAGACCATCAGCTCATTAAGTTGGTCACGATGTGGGCGATACCTTCTCTCTGCATGTCGCGGCTGGAAGGCAATCCTATGGGATCTCCACGATGGCAAACGGTTGCGTGAGGTTCGTTTCAGGGCGCCCGTGTATACAGCTGAGATTCATCCAAGAAATCAGTAAGTTCTCGAATATTTGGCTTCACCGCAATCATGTCACTGACAATGGCCTGGCAAGCCTATTGTTCAATGTTTCACTGTACGAAGAACAGCCATTACTCGTCGACGTTTCCAATCCTGTCGACAAACGAGACATCCTCCCCTCCATCAAAAAGCGCGATACAAAAGATCTTGATCCCGAGACGATAGAGAAGCATGCAAAAGAAGACGCGAAACAAATGACAACAGCCATGATCTTCACCTCAAACGGCGACCACATAATAGCAGGCACAAACAAAGGAAGACTGAATCTTATCGACACCAAGACCCACGAGATAATATACTCGGAAAAGGTTTGCAGTGGCGCAATAACGACTATGAAGATTACAGGCTCTGGAAAAGATCTGCTAGTCAACTCACAAGATCGCATTATCCGCACGTTCAAGGTACCAAATCTGTCATCGGAGCATCTTGATATCGATACAATACAATTACCGCTAGAACACAAGTTCCAAGATGTAGTCAACAAACTTTCGTGGAACCATGTTACGTTCAGTGCCACAGGTGAGTACGTCGCAGCATCCACGTACAACAACCACGAACTATACATTTGGGAGCGTGGCCACGGTAGTTTGGTGCGCATGTTGGAGGGACCCAAAGAAGAACAAGGCACAATAGAGTGGCATCCACACAGAGCAGTGTTAGCTGCATGTGGGCTGGAGACTGGTCGCATTTATATCTGGTCCGTGACAAGTCCACAGAAATGGTCAGCACTGGCACCAGACTTTGCCGAAGTCGAGGAAAATGTGGAGTACATCGAGCGAGAAGACGAGTTTGACATTTGGGCACAAGAGGAAATCCATCAAAGACGACTGGATGCAGAGGACTCTGATGTAGACGTCTTGACGAAACCGCCGTCCAAGCTTTACGATGACTACGAGGGCCAATTCCGCATGCCCATCCTCTTCAACTTAGGAGAGAGTGACAGTGAGGAAGAATTTGTGGCAGTTTCAACCGGCACTATGCGTAGAAGAAGTCCTGGAGAGGGTGAGGTAGCAGACGACGAACGGCCGGTAGCGCCAAAGAAGAAAGTCGGCCGGCCGAAAAAGCGATAAGCATCTATTGAGTTCCAACAAAAGGCGTACTTGGAATCGCGATTTTTGGTCCTTTGTCTGCAAGGGTTAGTAACAACAATAGAGTTGGACGATGAACCCAGATTTATCGTGACAGTGGACGTTGCGCTTAAACTAACGACAAAGCCAAATCGGATTACGTCCTATTCTGATTTCTAGCACTTAAATGCCACAAATGTGATGCTGCAGGACGAGACATGCAGCAGTAGAAGTACGCGCTGTCAAGTGAAGGCAAAAGGATTGTAAACAAGGTGGAGGACTTTTGCAACATGATACCCAAAATATTTCTAGAAAAATAGAAAGCCTTGTATAATGGTTATTAGCCGTGGCATTGCAGGGATATAATGCAGACGGGGGAGGGAAGAGCAGATGCCCGCTCAACTTGTAGCTCCCTTCTAGAGCTCTATAGCTTATCCGCTACCGCTTACCCGCTATACTTGCTAGTTTGTCCCCCTGACGCTTTGTACTATGTGTAGCGAATAGAGGAGCCGTAGTTTGCTGCATAGTGTACCATGGTAAGGTGGCCTCGCAAAATAGCACCTGGGAGTGTACAGATACTTGTGGACATAAACGCCGTATGTGGATCTTGGCCTGCTTACTAAAGAAGACTAGTTTTTTTTTTTTTGCGAAAGCTGGCTACAAACGTTGTACCTGGTACAGGAAAACGCCAAAATCGTACGCCAAAATACGCGACAGGAATGTACCTGTACTTACGTAACTTTTTTTACTATTCTTTTCATTTTCGTGCCTGTTTTGGCCTCCTTTTTGCCAGGTAGGCTCCCAGCCGCACTCCCAAGAAAGAAAGGTCAAAGTTCCAGCCAAGGCTGGTCTTAATAGTTGTTGCCCTGTCCACTATCGTAAATTTTCCAACCTTCCCTTCCACAACCTCCACTGAACACTGAATTATTCATCGACAACGCGACACGATCGAGCCGAAACTCCTGGATTCCATTGGCTGCGGGATCTCCGAATCGATAACTCGTGACTCTGAATCTTTTTTCCCCTCTTGCGACTGATTTCGGTGGCCTTTACAGCGATCAACTTGGCCGACAAGGCCTGGCAGAAGAGGTACTGCTTCGCTCACTCCTGTGATCTGTTTCCCATCTTGGCCAGTTTTACGAAGTGTGCTTCAACAAGGCCATCGCTTTCCTCGATTATTTTTTCTCTTTTCATCAGTCCTCCGCTGCGCGTCGTCGCATATTGACTTGCGCCATCATCTCGCGGTTGATTGCGTCTTGCATTCTCGTTGTCGCTTCTTTTGCTGTTTGTTTTTGTGTGCTTTTCTCCCAAAAATTGTGTGTATTGATACCGTTTATTCAGTTCTATCTTTATTCTCTTCTTCTCTTTTTCTTCGTTATTTTATCAATCCCCATACGAAAACGCGCTCGTCTCCGCGCTGGTCATTCTTTCATTCTTACAACCTCGAGTTTCGGCCTTCGATTATCGATCAACAATAGCGATTGTACATCGCTGTCCCGACTCTCCAAAAACCCGATAATCTTCTTTTAATTCCGATTTCGCCCTAACCACAATCGCAAACATGGCGAATCTTTACTTCACGCATTCTAGCGCTCCGCTCAAGACGGTGCAAGAAATCCAGTTTGGTATCTTGCCACCTGATGAGATTAAGAACATGAGTGTGTGCCATATTTTATACCCCGAGACCATGGACGAGATGCGTTTGAAGCCTCGTGAAGGTGGCTTGAACGACCCTCTTCTGGGCTCAATCGACCGTCAGTTCAAGTGCAAAACGTGTGGTCAGTCTATGGGCGAATGCCCTGGCCACTTTGGCCACATTGAGCTCGCAAAGCCGGTGTACCATCCTGGTTTCATCAAAAAAGTCAAAAAGGTGTTGGAGATTGTCTGCCATAACTGCAGCAAGGTGAAGGCCGACAGAGTTAGTCTCTCGCAACTTCTCGCATTGTTTTTTCTTCGGGCTACTTGACTTGGGCCGTATGCTAACAAACTGGAATAGAGCGATCCTGATTTCGTCAGAGCTGTGGGCACCCGTGAGCCAAAGGCCCGATTCCACCGTGTTTGGGAAATCTGCAAGAAAAAGAGAATTTGCGACAATTCGGATCACGAGGCCTCGGCAGCTGACGATACCTTCCTGCCTGCGGGTAAAACCAAGGCTCCAATCAATCACGGTGGCTGTGGTAACTATGCTCCCGAGGTTCGCCACCAGGGCCTCACCATCAGTGCCAAGGCTGAAAACAACAACGAGGAGGGCGGGGGTCCTCGGAAAAAGGACCTAGTTCCTATTACTGCTGAACAGGCCATGAACATCATGCGTCGCATTTCAGACGAGGATCTCCGTGATATGGGACTTAACATTGACTACGCCCGTCCTGAGTGGATGGTAGTCACAGTTCTCCCTGTCCCGCCTCCTCCTGTCAGACCCAGTGTTTCCATGGATGGTACTGGTACCGGCATGCGGAACGAAGATGATTTGACTTACAAGCTCGGTGACATTATCCGCGCCAACTCAAACGTAAAGCAAGCCATGCGTGAAGGGTCCCCCATGCACATCCAGCGTGATTTCACAGAACTTCTGCAGTACCACGTTGCCACTTACATGGACAACGACATAGCTGGCCAGCCTCGTGCTTTGCAAAAGAGTGGTCGTCCTGTCAAGGCTATTCGTGGGCGCTTGAAGGGCAAGGAAGGACGTCTTCGTGGAAACTTGATGGGTAAACGTGTCGACTTTTCTGCCCGTACCGTCATTACGGGCGACGCCAACCTTTCCCTGGATGAAGTCGGCGTTCCTCGCAGTATTGCGCGTACCCTGACCTACCCCGAAACTGTCACACCCTACAACATCAGTAAACTACATGAGCTGGTAGAGAATGGTCCTAACGAGCATCCTGGTGCCAAATATGTCATCAGATCGGATGGAACGCGCATTGACTTGCGCCATCACAAGCGCGCTGGCCAGATCTCTCTTGAGTATGGCTGGAAGGTCGAGCGTCATTTGATGACTGGCGACTACATTGTTTTCAACCGTCAACCGTCGCTACACAAGGAATCTATGATGGGTCATCGTGTCCGCGTAATGCCTTACTCTACTTTCCGTCTTAACCTGTCGGTAACTTCACCATATAACGCCGATTTCGATGGTGACGAGATGAACCTTCACGTACCCCAAAGTGAAGAGACACGTGCTGAGATCAAAGAGCTCTGTATGGTTCCTCTCAATATCGTTTCCCCACAAAGAAATGGCCCTCTGATGGGTATTGTGCAGGATTCCCTAGCTGGAGTTTATAAAATGTGCCGTCGTGACACTTTCCTTAACAAAGAGCAGATCATGAATTGCCTCCTTTGGGTTCCTGGGTGGGATGGAATCATTCCACAGCCTGCTATTTTCAAGCCTCGTCCCCGCTGGACTGGTAAGCAATTGATCAGCATGATCATTCCGTCTGCAATTAGCTTATGGACAAAGCCTGATAACGGCCAACACAACCCGCTTGTTGATGATGGTGTTTTGGTTCAAAGTGGTGAACTGCTCTATGGCCTGTTGACCAAAAAGACTGTTGGTGCTTCCAGTGGTGGTATTGTCCACCTTGCTTATAACGAGCTTGGCCCTGGTGGTGCTATGGCGTTCCTAGTCGGTGTGCAACAAGTTGTTAGCTACTGGCTTCTGCAAAACGGTCATAGTATTGGCATCGGTGATACTATTCCCGACAAAGTCACTATCGAAAAAGTTCAAAAGCACATCAACGAAGCCAAGGATCAGGTCGAGGATCTTACCAACCAAGCCACCAGTAACAAGCTGGAGGCTCTCCCTGGTATGAATGTTCGTGAGACCTTTGAAAACAAGGTTTCCATGGCTCTGAACAAAGCTCGTGATGATGCTGGTAAAACTACACAGGCGTCACTCAAGGATCTCAACAACGCCGTCACCATGTCTGCTTCTGGTTCCAAAGGTTCAACTATCAACATTTCGCAGATGACGGCTCTGGTGGGTCAACAAATTGTTGAGGGCAAGCGTATTCCTTTTGGCTTCAAATATCGCACTCTGCCTCATTTCACCAAGGATGATTATTCCCCTGAAGCACGTGGATTTGTTGAGAATTCTTACCTGCGTGGCCTTACTCCTAGCGAATTCTTTTTCCATGCCATGGCTGGTCGTGAAGGTCTCATTGACACTGCTGTGAAAACAGCTGAAACTGGTTACATCCAACGTCGTCTGGTCAAAGCTTTGGAAGATGTTAGCGCCAAGTATGACGGTACTGTGCGTAACTCTCTTGGCGATATTGTCCAGTTCCTGTACGGTGAAGATGGATTAGACGGCATTCACATTGAGAAGCAACGCATGGATCATGTCAATGTCGGGCATACAGCTTTTGACAAACTGTTCCGTGTTAACGTCATGTCAAATGACGTTACCGAAAACGCCAAGATCGTTGAGTCTCTAGAGTATGGCAGAGAGCTTTTAGGTGACCCCGAGGTTCAAAACCTACTCGACGAGGAGATTGAAGCCCTTAAAAATGACCGTGCCCTGGTGCGCTCTGTCAACGTCAAGGGTGAGGACTCGCTGCAGCTGCCTCTTAACGTTGTCCGTATCATTGATATGGCCGCTAGCCAATTCCACATTACCGCCTCCAACCGTAGCGATCTCCGGCCTGAGGACGTCGTTCCTGCGGTCCGTGACATGCTCAACCGAATGTCTATAGTCCGTGGAGGCGATCCGATTTCTCAGGAAGCGGACCGCAACGCTACCATTCTGTTCAAGGCCCAGCTCAGATCTCGCCTCTCCTTCAAGCGTGTCGCGATGGACAAGCGCCTGAACAAGCTCGCATTTGCCCATATTCTTGGCGACCTACAGACCCGCTGGGATAAGGCATTTATCAACCCTGGAGAGATGGTGGGTGTGCTTGCTGCTCAGTCGATTGGTGAACCTGCTACTCAGATGACCCTAAATACGTTCCATTTCGCCGGTGTGTCCTCCAAGAACGTCACTCTAGGTGTGCCCCGTTTGAAGGAAATTCTCAACTTAGCGACCAACATCAAGACCCCCTCGATGCAGGTATTCCTGGACAGCCCTAATGCCAGCCAAGAACAAGCGAAAAGTCTTCGTAGCATTGTCGAGTACACGAATCTGCGCTCTGTCACCGCCATGACTGAAATCTACTATGACCCTGTTGTTACCAGCACGACCATTCCCGCCGACATGGACATGATCGAGTCGTTTTTCCTTATCCCCGATGACAGCGACCATTCTACCGGTCGGCAGTCCAGATGGCTGCTGCGTATTACCCTTGACCGCCAGAAGATGCTGGATAAAGGGCTGAAGATTGAGGATGTTGGCAACAGAATCAAGTCCGAGTATCCCAACGACTTGGCCGTCGTCTTCAGCGACAACAACGCCGAAGACCAGGTCATTCGTATTCGATCGATCAAGGATGAGGCGGACAAGGATGAAGATGATGGCAGTGCCATTGAGGACGACGTTATGCTCAAGCGTCTTGAGGCCCATTTGCTGGACTCGCTTACCTTGCGAGGTGTCCCTGGCATTGAGAAAGCTTTCCTGACTAAGGGTACCATTCTTGTTGAAGACAACAAAGGTGCTCTGATTGCTTCCAAGTCAGACCCTATCTGTGCTGAGTGGTACCTGGATACCTCTGGATCCGCACTGCGCGAGGTACTGGTCGTGGATGGTATTGATACTCAGCGTACCTACACCAATTCGATCTGGCAGGTGTTTGAGGTATTTGGCATTGAGGCTGCGCGCTCGGCTCTGTGCCGTGAGTTGACTAACGTGCTGGCTTTTGATGGTTCCTATGTCAACCATCGTCACATCGCTTTACTAGTCGATGTCATGACTTACCGTGGTACAATTGCCGCTGTTACCCGTCATGGTATCAACCGTGCTGACACTGGTGCTCTGATGCGTTGTTCGTTCGAGGAGACGGTAGAAATTCTTTTGGATGCCGCTTCTAGCGGTGAGCTTGACGATTGCCGCGGTATCTCTGAAAATGTCATGTTGGGCCAGCTTGCTCCCATGGGAACCGGCGCTTTTGAGGTACAGCTAGATCTAAAGATGCTGCAGACTGTCATTTCTGATAACAATCGTATGGGTGTAATGGCTGGTATGCCTACCTCGAACGACTCATTAGACGGTGCTTCTACTCCCTATGATTCGGGGTCACCCATGAGAGACAGTGGCTACACGAGTGTTGGCGCTGATATGGGTAACTTTTCGCCCATTGTTGCTGCCGGCAATGAGTCTCCGGCTGGCTTGGGTACTGAGTACGGTGGCCCCAGTGGTTATCGCTCTGGTATGCAGAGTCCTGGCTTTTCTGGAATGTCGCCGAACCCATACTCGACATCGCCAACCTCGCCGCTCAATGCCATGTATTCTCCTACATCGCCTAGTGGATCGTACTCGCCTACCTCTCCCATGTCGTCGATGGCTGGTCGTTATAGTACCTCGCCTTCATTTAGCCCTTCATCGCCTTCGTTCTCCCCAACATCGCCTATGATGCGGCCCACGAGTCCTGCCAGTCCCAACTACAGTCCGACATCGCCAAGCTACTCTCCGACTTCTCCTGCCGCACGCCATTACTCTCCGACATCGCCGCAGTTCAACTCACCTACCTCTCCTAATTACTCACCCGCGTCGCCAAACTACAGCCCTGCCTCTCCTAACCTGCACGGTCCTGGTGCGACCTCTCCTTCTTACTCGCCCGCATCACCGACGTGGTCGCCTACCTCGCCGCAGGCATACTCTCCTACTAGCCCGACTTTCCAGCGTAGCCCCGGCGTACAAGGCTCGCCCACAAGTCCTAGTTATTCGCCGACATCACCTCAGTGGTCCCCTAGAACGCCCGGTCACCCTGGCCAGGGCTCTGGTTCTGGTGGTAACCAATAGTGAGTTCCATTCATGCCTTTGGCTGATGTTTTCATTAAAGATGAACGGCCGATGGGCTAACCAACAAAAAACTACCTCTCCTTGCAGAATTACATATCTGCAATATCAACCATTTTGATGGTGGATTAGACATGTAATATGACGCGACGCCGGCTGTCGTAAATCCTTTTTTTATTTATTTTTCCCATTACCAAACGTGTTTTTCTTTGCATTTACGTTGGCTTCTTTTCTACTTTTGCTTGCTGCTCTTTTTCGTTGTTTTCGTTTCTGTTGTTATTTCCCGTTTTATTTCAAAGGCCTTACGTAGCCTTGTGTTTGTCTTTCTCTATCGTTTTCCCACTATGGTTTATTTATCCCTTTTCTTTTTTGGCGTGATGCGATGGTTATTATATTTTCTTTTTTCTTCAACTTCGACAATTTCTTTTTCTTTCCTTTTCACGCACTTTATGTTATAGACTCTTTTAAATTCAGAGAGCACTTTTTTTTAAAGAAATATAGCGAGGTTTTAGACCTTTTGTGACATGGTGAGTAAATTGTAGTATTCCTTTCTGCCTTGCGCATAGACCACCTATGTCAACCAGATGTATGCTTGGATTTCATACAATTTAACCACACAGTAATCAACAAGTCCAGCTTGTCTGTGGAGATTGGAAGATAGTAGCGAGGCGTGCTTTCGATTGGATGGATGGGGCTTAGTGATGTTGGCAGGCTTTTTTACATCACATATTTTATTATTTTATTTTGAAAGAAATCGATGAATACGAGGACAGTGCAATAAAGTAAGTAACAGGAAGAAGAACCATGACAAATTAGAACTGCATAAACGAAAGGAGCATACAATACGTCCTCGCAAAGAACAGAAAAGGTTGTGGTCTTTTTTTTTTTGGTTGTTCTGTTAGTTTGTGCGGCGGCAAGCAAGGACAATGAAATCCTACGGACATTGAAATTTAGTAAAAGACTAGTGAAGTTGAGGGGAGAGAAGAGATGGAGGGTTAGAGTACAGCGGGGAAGAGGGGGAGAGGGAGATAAGGGGAGCGACTGACTTGGCTTCCTCGAGTATCTTGTAAGAGTATTAAGGAAGTGTACTTTGCCCCGTCGATGGCAGGTAGTTGGATATAAGACGGCGGGCTTTTGGCCCTGACTGTAAAAATCTAAAATTCAAAATTCAAAATTTAAAATCAAAATAAAAACCTAACAACCTGGCAAGTTGACACGTAAATCAACCAGATCCTGAATAGTCAGTCTTTGTTTCGGGCGGACTGATAGTGGTGATTTGTCATGCGTCCAGATGAGAAAAAGAGGGAAATATGTGAGGCTTTGTACACACATTGGAGGTTTACTTGTGTATCTGGACATATACTTGGGGATGCATGTATACACGCATACATGTACCTTTGCGCATTGTACACTGTACAATATGTATGCAGCGTGGTGCAGCGTGCAGTGTGTAGTACATATGTAGTGTGTAGCGTTTTGGTCGCATCTAGGTTATTTCCTTCTGCTTCGGAGCCCCGCTTATTGTTCCTCGAGATCCCTTGTCGTCAGAGTTGCAGTTGCCCTCATTTTGCTGTCTACGTACTTCTATTTTTCGACAAATCAGCGTTGTGGAAAGGCACAAGGCGTTGGCCTCTTGGACGAATCACAGAGAGCGAGACTGCATGTTGAGATAAGTCATATATGCACGTCTAGATAAGCACGGGCATATGGTGAGAAGAGAGAAAGAATAGAGAGGAGGAGAGGAGAGGGAGTGGAGGGGAGAGGGGAGGAGAGGGGAGGGGAGGGGAGGGGAGGAGAGGAGAGGAGAGGAAAGGAGAGGAGAGGAGTGGACAGAAGAGGAGAGGAGAGGGGGTAGAAGGGACAGGAGGGCAGGACGGGGAGCGACAACTGAAGGACGAAGGAGTGGGCATAATACTTTTTTTTTCCTCTATTTTTTTCCCATCTTTTTATTCAATCGCGGCCTCTGTCGGCTTGCCATGGATCAGATTATTTCTCTGTGAATTGGAAGACAAGAAAAAAAGGAAAGAAAAGAAAATCAATGTCACAACCCGGTCTATCTCCTGGCCCTAGCAGGAACGAAGACCCCTTGGTTCCTTCCTCTAGAGTAAGCGGAAACAACAACGGGCCTCAGTTAACGGTTGTCTCTTATTGCCAACAGGGAATATCAGCTTTGAGTGAGGTAGTAGGGCTGGGATGGGATGACTGATCTAGAACCAACAACTCAAAGAAAGACGCAAAAGAGCCCCCTCCCCGTAGACGCGAAACAGCGAGCTCAAAGACATCTCGCTGCTGCTGCTGCCCAGATGGCCTACTGCAACAATGATCAGATTTGCATACGTAGGCGTCACCCTTTAACGGGCCACGTTAAAAAAACACACCAGCCGTTGCTACCCCCGCTCCATATGGAATCAGCATGAAAAAGGTGTAGGTGTGCAGGTGTTGTGCTGTCCAAGTTTGCCTACTTGGGCCAATAGGGCAATAAGGCAGAATCTTGTGTTACATTGGAGGTCACAGTCTGCGTGACCCCGCGTGACATTTTTCTTGTTTCTCCTCAAAAGGGCTTTTTTGTTGGCCGACGGTCTTTTTGCTCTTGATTTTCACCTGTGTAGTTTCCCATTGGTGAATGTGGCAAGGCTTTGTTGGTTTCATCTCTTCTTTGTAATTTGTTATTGGCTGCGATACGGACCAATACATCATCGTTTATCTACACGGCTCTTTCTTTTTAGACAACGACATCCTATTAAATACAGACAGTTGCAGTGACATCGAGTATGAAGACCCCGAGTTATCATTTCTTGGCTCTTATAAGCCTTGCTCGTTCCTTATCTATAGTGACGTACCAGCAACACTAGTTGGTGGAATCGAGATCAACTATTCTTGAACCTCCAAGTTTTATTCCCTCCCCTCCCCCCCCAATCCCTTTTGGGTAACGCCACGCTCTAGGGTATATCACAGGTCCCATATAGGGGCTAGTCCAGCTTTGTTTTCCCTTGTTAGCTAGCCCTTTTACTTCAGGCTCGGACAAGCCCAGGCCATGAGCAACGCTACAGGAAACTAAGAACCAACCGTCATCAGCTAGAATCACGTGATATAAAGCATGACAGTATCTATATGCGGGCGAGTAGCATTCCCGATCCATATTGGACGGAAGATGGATTAAGGTGAGCTTCTTTATTTTTTTGATGTTTGTCATCGTGGTGGGTGACAGGTAGCAACACAGACACACTGACCCTGTCTTTTTACTCCTTTGGGCTTGGCTCATGGATTGTTTGTGACGAACGTAAGAAGAGCGAATGCTGGTGTTTTCGAAGCGGATCAGAGTCATGGGAGGCAGAGCGAAAGAGGTTCTCTTTGCTATTTTGCTTATGCACATGTATACATACGCACCTGTGTACATATGCGTGTGCACAAATATATGCAAGAGGCAGCACAGATGGAGAGGGAGAGGATTGGGAACGGGGTAGAGCACATGGGGCTGACATCTGGCTATAGACTATAGTAGGAACTACAGGATCAAGAGGGAGATGATGGATGAGGTAAGATTAAGCGGCTTTGGATTGTAGCTCACGTTGGCGTGTTTTGCATTGGAAGCTGCATAGGTCGGAGAGCGGCAAAAGAGTTGACTCAACATTTGCAGCTGAGTTCGCACCAGCTGTAACAAGCTTGCAAATGGAAGCAGCACTAGCATGTTCTAGATTTGCAATTAAAGCTAGCTAGGGCAAGGCAAGTCCATTGACGGGAGGGGAGACGTTTTCTAATGAAAAGCTGTCAGGACAAAACGCCGCAATATATTCGACTGGTCACATTTTATTTTCTTTTCGTCTGACACAGGGAACAAGAAGCCCTTTTCCTTTTTGCCTGTTAGTGGAGTCGGATGGAAGCGCGGAATTCGCACGACAAAGCCAAAAGTGATGAGAAACAAGGGATATGCAGGCTAGGAAGAAAAGAGAGGGGGGGAGGCTCATCAAACTATCGCACTATCTATTGGGCCGTTCAAGGAATAAGCTTTTGAACAAAGCCGAGTCCGACTGAGAAAGAGGGGTAAGCCTTCTTTATGATATACAGTGTATGCAAGGTGAGGGAAGAACGAGAGCCCGGAAGGCAGTTAGTTGGTGTAGTATGGCCAAGGCATGGTGTAGTTTTAGACTTAGACTTGCTTTTTTTTGTTTCTTTTTTTTGTTTTTTTTTTGTTTTTTTTTTGTTTTTTTCTTTTTTTTTCCCTTTGGGCCTGATTTACTAGAGACGCCCTTTCCCGTGTAGCACGCCAGTGATATGCAATGAGGGCTGGACGAGAATATAGAGGGAAAATAAACGAATAATAATGAAAAATATGATAAAAAATATGATAAAACATAACGTAAAGGGGGGGGGTGCGTAGGATTGAGAAAGCAAAGCATAAACACCCTGATTGAAAGGAGAAAAAATAAGCGTGGAAAGCAATTTTTATTCACAGCAACAAGATGACAACAAAAAACAAAGGTCAAAGACCTCGCCGTCTAAATATCACACCGATATTCAAAATTTGATATACACGTGGGCTTGAGATCCACAGCCTCCAGCCCGTGAGACACAAGTGTATGGAAAAAAAAAAGCCAAACAAAAAGAAAACGCAGAGTCAAAAGAGGTTTGAAAGAACACCGGTATAAAGAAGCAGAAAACAACGTCGTAAGTAGAGAGGGCCAGCAATATAGCAAATGATAAAGAAAGAAGACAAAAAGAACAGGCGGCCGTGGAGAAAGTTCATGAAACGATAAAAACTAGCCCCGGCCCTGAAGACGGACAGAGCAAAGGAAAGGGAATAATAAAAATGAAGCAGAAGAAGGTTGAGCAAACAAGGACAGTTCAATGACGCTCAGGGCATGTTTTGCCCCAGTAGCCATGTGTCTCTCAGTAGCAGATGCAGACAAAAAGGGCATCATCAGAGCTAGAAAGCGAGGAAATGTTAGCCGCATTTCAAGGGAGGCCCTTCCAATTGTAGAAATGCACTATGTACACAGCATATCCAGCTAACGTACATTTTGCGCCCAAAGAAGACTTCTACGGTCATCAATGAGCCCCAGGGCAAGTGGTGGAGCAGATCTCAGTGTTATAAGAGTCTTCCTCGACCTTCGTGCAGCTGCCGCCGGAAGCACTGGTTGCACACGGGCTGACCCTGGTCCAGACAAGACCACAGGCGTAGTGGACACGGTGAACAGTGCACATGGCTGTGGTGGGTAAAGGGGGGAGGAAGAGGCTGAGGATATGTAAAGTAAAGATCTTGGTGAAAATATACAATATAGGAGAAAGCAATAAAATGCAAGCACAGAGATATGGCCAAGGAAATAAGTTGAAGTGAGGTAAGGTGGCGAAGATGTGTTGAAGAGGATAGTGATAGAGAGAATGAACAAAGAGCTCTGGAGGGTGGATCGGTGCCTGCTTTATATATTCGACGGCCTGTCCCGGTAGATTGGTCTCATGAAAGCAAGCTGATCGAGACGGGTGAAGCTGGCACTGTGAGCAAGAGGAGGAGGAGCAACAGCAGCCACGGCAGGAGGAGCAAGACAACAGGAAAGGTCCCGGTTCAACACATGTGAAATGATTACAAAGAAGGACGTGGGACGTGTCGTTGAAAGGGACCGTCGTCAGGCAGCGTACAAATCAAGTTATCCTTCCACTATTAGGTACAAAGCCAAGGGCAGATAAAAAAATAAGAAAAAAAAGGCATGAAAAGCAAAATAGAGAGGATAAATGAAGGGAAAAAAAAGAAAGAGACGAGCAACAGAAGAGAATTATGTGAGTGTCTTAAGTCAGCCAATGGTGAAGAAGAAATAGGACAAACAAGGAGGAAAATATACATAAAATGAAGAATAAAAAAAGCATAAAAGGAAATAAAAAGGGAATAAAAGGTCAAGTAGAAATGAAAGGCCGATAAATGATCAAATCATAAAATCACAAGCAACACACAAACACCAAGTAATAGCAATACAGCCTAAAAAAGATCAAAAGCAAAACAGTAAAACAGTTTAAGCTCCAATTTAAGCTACAGCAATAAAAACCACGCAGGAAAGGACAAGAAAGCAGAGTGGTATATGTGAGAGGGGAGGGGAGAGCATACTGCATCTACGACCGCAGTGCAGCAAGTAGCTCTGTTATTGATGCTCGCAGATAAATGAGAAATAAAATCGAGAGAAAACAGAGGCGGCTTCCAGGCAAAACAAAAGATCAAATCGGACGAAAGACATAGATAAGAAGAGGGAAGGGGGAGGAAAAGAGTAGAGCCAGAGCAAAGGAAAAGGGAAAGAAAAGAAGAAGAAAGAAGAGGAAGAGAAGAAGAAAAGAAGAAGAAGAGAAAAAGAAAAGAAGAAGAAAAGAAAAAGAAAAAGAAAAACAAGACACAAAAGCATACCATCAAGAGCACGCAGCCTCAACTTGCTTTCCAAACTCTGAGCTCGTTCCCTCCCGCATATAGTCGGTTGCTAAGCTGGCTGGCTAGTCGAGTCCTGGGCTGTTTCTCTTGCCCCCCTTCTTTCCTTTCTGTTGTCTTCTGACTTCCTTGGCCCTTTGCCGTGCTGTACGCCTTGCTGTTTGTGTATTTCGTCCGCCTTCTCCAGGCGTTATCCTGGCCCCGCAAGCATTTTCGTAGCTCCTGGCCTCCTTTCCCTCCTTGCTCGAGATCCCGCCGGCTTGCCTTGACTTGCCTTGCTACACACAAACAAACGGCTTGCAACACAAGGTGGCAGCAAAACTCCTACGTCGTCTGTGCTTCAGTTCATGGGAGAGGGGCTATGGATGGGTTTGAGCATCTCAGCATCCTTGCCAGGCCAAGTTTTCGTGGCTCAGAAGATAGCTAGCTAGCTCCAAGCACGGCAATACACAAGGTCGCACAATCAAGCCAGTGCCTGGAGTCTTAAGCCTTAGTTTACTTCTTGCTGGCTGGTACATGCTGTAATACAGTAGCGCCTTCCCTGATTTTTCGGTGCTACACTTGGTACTTGCCACAATCATCGGATGACTGACTGGCTGTCATTGGCAACTGTCGCAAGGTCGAGTTGTCGATGCTTCTTTGTTTTTGACACGTTCCTGCCTTCTGTCGTGCCTATATACCCCCAGTTCGTCCCGAGTCAATGTCTCAAAAGACCACTATTGATCCCCCTTCTAGTGACCATCTAACTCACTTACTTCCCTGCCTGTCCATTTCCTGTCTTCCACTCTTAGCCTTTTGGCCGGGAAAACGGGACGGCAAGTGCTTAAACTGCCTAACATGTAGTTATCAATCTAAAATAGCAGCTCCCTCCCTTCCCTTGAAAATAGTCAGAAACTGGCTGCATGGAAAACAGAGCGCAATTGCGAGTCTAGAGATCCTCTTTTCTTCTCGTTCTCTCTTCCTCTCTGCCTTTCTTGGTTTTCTTCTCTCCAATCTCCACCCCGATCTTACGTTCTTTGTTCTGGCTGAGCCAGCTGAACCATTTCTCTCCCCACATTGTCTCAATGGAGGCATATTTCGGTGTTAGATGATGAGATCCGTATATCTTACAGCTACAGATATGTACTTATGGATACAGACTGAGTAGCATACCGGCCCTTTCCATTATTTTCTGCCCGGCTTTGTTGTTTCTTGTCGTTGCCTGCGACCCTCAAGTCTTTCGCTACAAAGTCCACGGCACTAGGCCCTGAGCCAGTTTGTCACGCCAACACCCCTGAACCTTGCTTGGTCTTTCTTTCGCTTCTAGCTCGTTGCCAGCTTCGTACTGGCAGCCATGCTTTTCTTTTTTTCTTTTTTCTTGATAGCAAAAGCCCGAGACTCCTTGGCCTGGCTAAACGATGTCCTACAGCTTCATATGGGCCAATAGTGACAGGCCCGTGGCTACTAATCAGCCTCTCCGCACATCTATAGGCTGGCGGGGTAGCTGATCCCTTTCTTTTTTTTCTTTCTTTCTTTTTCCCCCGAGGCTGTTCTTTTGTCTTGCTAGCCAGGAGTATGCCCATCTTACTTTCACATCGCGAACTTTCGCCCGAGAAAAAAAAAAAAAAAAAAAAAAAAAGCCCATCTAGGAACAGAAGCCGCTCTTGTTCTGCTGGAAGCTAGCCCACTAGCTGCCCGAGAAACAACCAGCCCGGAAGCCCCCAAAAGGAATGCTAGGAGGAAATTACGAAAGGCCGCGAGACACAGGGAAGGCCTACAAGAAAACGCCGACCAAGTCAAGTCCTTTATCCTTAGGTGCGAATCCTCTTTCCTAGCAATCTGCAGTTGGAGGATAAGCGAGGCCTACAGAGACAATACGGTAGCCAAAGTTGATCATTAGATTAAAGGCCAGACAAAAAAGACAGCTAGAACCGCTCTCTCTCCATCCCCCACCCCTAAAAATAACAAAATGTCTGCAGCTACAATCATTTGAAGTGCATGCTTTCTCCCCCCTCCCCCTCAATGCCTGCCGACTATCAACTCGGCATTTACTTAGCTTTGAGTCCTATCCATCACATTCTTGCCCTATGTAAAACTGGTTCCAGCATGGCGTGTCTCCATATGTGGTTAATACTATCCAGCTACCCTGATCTGTGCATCTGCTCGCCTAAATGTACCACAGCAAAGCAAAGCAACCAACATCAGTGTCAACATCACAAAGCTTCCTTCCTCCTTGTCTTTCTTGCTCCGCATTGAGCCTTCCGCCTCGGTCTCTCCGGGTTCTTCAGCCTCGTCTTGTTTTCTTCCCTTTTTTCCTATCTCCCCCTCCCCCCTGTATCTAGCCAACAAGCCCCCTCTATCAACCTCCAGCTACAGCTTTCTGATGGCAGGGCCCGGAATCCTCGGGCTTAATCTAAAAGACCTGCACAACCAACTCACAGCAGGATTTTGTTGAAAAAGAGCTTAGGGTGAGCCGAGTCTGCACGGAAGGCCTCATGACAATGTTCTAGCCAATGTTCCATGAAATAGTCAACATCAACAGGAGCACATGAAATGAATAGGATGGTGTATACGGCCGCATACACCCGCGTGAGTAGTCTCCAAGGGGAGAGGGAAGGGGTAGAATATGACATGACAGGTACGCAACAACGGAAACCCAGATCATAAATATATGGGACTGGCAATAACAAAAACTCTGCTGGCGTCTCTCCGCAAAGCCCATGAGTCTGGCCAATCCTCACGTTGCGTGTCGCCAAGTTATCTCATTGTTATATCCACGTCTCGTATGGTGTAAGATAAGAAATGACAACACATACAAACAAGCACTCCTGGGTATTAAACGCCACTACCAACATAAAAGAAAGTACTGCATGGTGTTTCTTGCTTATCTTTGGCTTCCCTTTTTCGGTTGGGGCTATTTACGGCGGTGTCGTGTTGTACCACAGCCGTAGTCCTTCCGTCCCCTCTAACCAGCTGTCTTGCACACGCTATAGATCACGTGCGTGGGCTATCTGCACTCTCAAAACCACACAAGGCCTAACTGGGTGCTGCAAGTTAACCCTCAAAGACCCTGTTTCTTGTTTGGCACTACTGAAACACTATTGGGTCTATCTGTCTCCTGCCAATTTGACCTGGCCATAATCTTGGCCGCTGCTGCCTTGGTTCACACATACGTATGCATACGCACATGCATCTATTCTTCCTCATCCTTTCTCGGCCAACGGGAATGTATTTCTCCACAGTATCTGCACAATGGAAATACTAGACAAGGTGCTTGCTGTACATTGCTATTTGATTTGCAGGCATACACCCAGCGAGCAACAAGCAGCAGGGCGTAGACCAACGACAACAAATAGTCGTATGAGATTCCTTCAACAGAAAGAGGGGCTGGTCCTTCTTGTGGGCATCCCACAAGAATGGGGTGTCGTACGGTGATTACTGATTGATGCTTCGGAGATTCCAAAGCAATATGGCCAAGTATGGGTAAAGATAGACGTCCAGTCTTGGTGGCTCTTATGTACCTTGCTACTCCACACTAATGCAGCAAGGTGTTTGCAACAACCTCCTCAGTAGTGTGACTCCAGTAAGCCTTAATCAGCCACATATTCCACATCCACAGCCAACATCTGCGTGTTGTGTGGTGTCTGCCCCATGTGATTTAGTTTCTGAGGCCGAGCATGAGCCTTGCTCCCTCCTTCCCCCTTCTCCAGCCAGACATCCAACAGCACTTTCAACCCGCGAGTCCGTGGCAGGGATCATGAAATCAAAAAAATGTAGAGATATAGAGATGACGAGATACTGATTGGAGGGATCTTTGGGTGTGTAGCTTAGCCTAAACATTTCGCCTTCCGCAGGACAAGGAAACCCCTTCTTGTGGTCAGCTTTCAGCTGCTCTGTGGCGTGCTTGTTCATAGCAATTTTACAGAAGGCGGGAGAGAGGAAACTGGCTGTTGTCCTTGTTGAGTTGAAGTCGGATGATTGTTGCAGCTCAGTTGAGGAATCTAGCAGCAGAGGAACAAAACGCAAAGGCAGTAGTGTGCGGGGGGACTGAGACTAAGCTGGAAGTCGAGCATCAACCAATGCGATGTGTACTCGAAACCAGCGATGGCTAGATTTGGCGGAAGGGCCCGCCTTCAGTTCATTGGGATTTGGGCTAGATCTTTGCCAGGGCGAACCTACAGTGTCTCACACATAGTGGCTAGATGCCTACTTGCCAGCGTCCGTGTGTCCGTTGCCCACATAGTATGAGCTGCTATGTACTGTGCGATTCAATCCCTGTGACGAAGATCTATGCACTGTATTTCCGGGCGCACAAACTTCTGCTAGTAAAGCAACGTCGTTTCATGGCGGGGAGCGTAGCAGAGCGTAATATACGCAACGAGTTTTAGATTTTGGCTAACTTTAGCTTGCCTATACCACTCTTCTCAGGATGGGCCTAGCATACAGTTTCTTCCTTGCTGGTTCCCAAAATCAAGAGGCCGTGAGATGGGAGGGAGAAAGAGAGGACATGCCTCGGCAGCCGTGCTCAGCGCTTGGTTGTTCTCGCTGTCTTCAAGAGCGCTCCTCCGCCTCAGCTGAAATTCAACCCCATCGTCTTATTCTGCATCCCCCTTCTCAGCTTTCAATCCAGCTGCTGCATCTCTTTGCTCATGACACTCTGTTCTTTTCGGATTTTGCTGGATGAATGCCTTTTTTATTCTCTATTTTTTTGGGTATTTTCTTTTGTATTTTTTTTCTTTTCTTTTTGCTTGCTCCTGCCTTCTATTTTGCCTCTGCATGTCAGAGTTTTCGCGCCTTCCCTTTGCATGCTGTTGGCTGCTGCTAGTATTCAGCTTGCAAGCCTTGCCCCGGTTGTCACATTCTTTCTTCCCTTTGATGCTGCCAATCAACCCTGATTCTCTCATTCACCTTGTCCTTTGATTCATCGTCTTGCTTTCCTAAGCACTCTTCTTCCTTCTCTTTCTCATGTTCTCTCTCTTGATCTCTTATCCTAGTCGCTGGCCTATCAATATCTCTCACCTGATCAACCCCCGTTCAAGCTCGTTTATGTATTCTTCTCATTTAGGGGTTTGATATGTCGGCACCTAAATACCCCGCTTGTTTTATCCCTGTGACCAACTAATACAGGATCATGCCTACATCACACCCATATAGGCAGATTTTATGCTGTAATTGGCCTGCTAGTGAGCTGTATTTCTGCCGTGAGTAAGCCATCGCACAACACAACCACATGCAACTGCATACAACTACATGCGTCTCAACTGCGGGCTTGCTCTTTTGGCAAGTCAGTCGCTGGCCAGGCCATCTATTCATGGTCAATATTTGCCTAGGAATACCTGATGCTTCTACTGCTAGATGTTTTCTCTGCCTCACTTGGTCTCCCTTCATCCCATCCTAGATGTCCACCCCTCTTACTGCTCGGCTCATCTACACCACGTTATATATACATAACTTGTGCGGTTTTTGTGCCTATTAGCCAACATCCGCAACTTTGCAAATACTAGATTAGACCATCCAAGTTCCTAGAATTGATGGACCCAGGACTTCCTCTTCCTAATGGCTTTCCCCGTTTACGCGCTCCTTTATTCGCATTAGAGATTCCTATCCGCCAACTAGCCTATCAACAGCCTTGCAGATGCAAGATTACACCCAAAGAAATGCGGACCCCTCCCAGCTCCCAGCAAGAGAAAACAAACGATGCCTGACACCACTCACGCTGCAAATAAAGCTACTATCCATTCCCCAAGCTCTCAAAGAAGACGACCGGCCTCTTGCCCCTGGTTGCTCGCCTTGCAGCGGCCTAATATCTCGCCCTATCCTCCCGTCTTTGCAAACCCGTCAGAGTTGCATCAAGACGGCTTGCATCAAGCCGAGCACAGACGACCACACGCTGCACATTGGCCTTTTGCTTTTAGAAACAGCGCTACAGGGCGAAACTCTTGAAAAAAAAATCCTTTATTCGTGGTGTATCTCTTTTAATGTGCCACATTGGCCAACTCATAGCCCAAGGATACCTCCTTTTGCCGCCATAGTGCAGCAATAATATCCGTCCCTGACTTGTATCATGAAACAGACTACATATGATGAGAATTCTTTTTAGGGTATTCCCCGAACTATAGCATCGAACACAAAACGCTAGTTAATCCTCTCCTCAGCTACCAAGGTAAGAAAAGAAAAAGGATTCCTAACTATTCGATGTATCTGGACATCATTTCTGTACTTGCGTTTATTCCCCCCCCCCCCCCCCCCCACCCCCCCCCCCCCCCCAACTCATTTTGATATTCATCCTTTGGATCCGTAGAGTTGTAGTTAAACCGGCCAATCACATGTAAGCAACTTAGCCTAAGCGCCCCCGGAGTCAACAGCTCAAAGCTACGCCACAACACCACGCATGCATGGCCCTTATTACACTAACACACCTGTACACATCTTCAAAACACATTTACAACTTCTCGTGTGTCTCGACACAAAACTTGCCATGACAAAAACATTCACCTCCACAGCATCAAAGGTTTCAATGTGTGGTGTATGGACCGAATCGTGCATAAAAATGTGCTACCTACATGTGCATTCTACCCAACATAGCTAGCCAACAGGTACCCATCGCGGCAAGACTTGGGACTTGGGCACACTCTCTTGGCATTCTTTTCTCCGCCCCCAGTGGAACAAGTATATGCAAAGACCTACGAGTTTTAATTTTCTTTTGTTTGTTTTACTATTACGCATCCAAGACTCACATTGAAGCGTCGACAAGGACTAGCTAGCCAACAATCTACTTGATTCCATAATGATGACAATTTGTTGGACGCAGGTTTGATTTGATTTGTATATATTTGACATCTACTGGAATCATTGAGATCACGCGACGCATTTTGTTGGACCTAGACTTGGCTTGATTTGGATACATTTAACATCTACTGGAATCACTGAGATCAAACGACGCATTTTGTTGGACGTATTCCAGGTGCTTGTATCAATAGCGATCTTTTTATCTTGCGCTGGCTTGAAAAGGCAGTGGATTGGCATAACGCCAAGAAGCCGGAGGCACATTGATGTTACGTCGATACAAGCCCAACATTAGATCCAGGTATTTGTTTCCTAAGCATCCACAAATACAACACATACACGCCCCACCCCCTTCTTCGTATGCCTTCACCGTCGTATATTCTGCCGCACTGGACAAAGCCCCCTTTCACCCTTATCACACCACACCGCGTCATGTCACATCTCATCGCATACATGTTTCCTTACCATTCAAGTGCTTCTCTTCTCGTGATCTACCCGTCATGTGCGTTGGTTCTGGCATGTACGGATATTACAATGTATGTGCTTGGAAACATGCATAGGGATGACCGTGAAACGAGAGATTGTGTGTGGCTGACCGTGCATACAACCGTTGTGTTGATTACTCGATTATGTATGCGGAATGGAATCAGTATGGAATCATGCATGGAATCCAAGGGTCTTGCAGGATCCAAAAAGACAAAAAGGAAGAAAAGAAGGCTGATCTCTTGGATGAGTAGCTCGCCAAAAACTGAACCAGCACTCGAGCCAACCAACCAGTCAACCAACAACACAGGAGCGCGGGAAATGAGCGAGAGAAAAGCGTAGCAATAGGACGAAGGGATGTGAAATCATAGCCAGACAGTACACATTACGACAGAGCTACTACATCTAACTGGTTCTTTCACCACAACAACGTTTCCCTTAATGCATATAGGTGTGATATGGGTAAGCTAATACTTGGTTTTGTGCGTTCAATCTCAAAGCAGCGTTACAATACGACAAATAGATAATTATCATTAGCGCCCAATCAAGAGGGGATGGAATCAAAAAAAAAAAAGAGAGAGAAAACAATAGGAGGAAACAGTCGTATTTTGCGTGCTGTTAATAGAATTGATCTACGGCAACGCTCTGCCTAGCAAATGGCGTATCTCGGTGCTATCATGAGTTTAATATGGGTGGGTGGGGCTAGGGCTTGACGAGGATGAAAAGTCTTTCGACCACACGAGGGGGGAGGGGGGGAGGGGCACATGAGAAAAAAAAGAACAACAAAAGCTTTCGAGCTCACGAACTCCTCCGGACAGGCTTGAACTGTCAACCTCCTGATGTGCCATACGATTCTCACCAAGGGTTGAGGACGGTAGTAACAGTCAGACGCGCTAGCCAATTGCGCCACAGAGGAATAGCTTATTTCACATTTGTGGGTGCCCTTTATGTCACCTTATATAGAGTTTAAGATCACGGCGATTTTATCACAGACTAAAAGAAATACATAGCATTACATGCTGATTTTATCTTGGGTAGACATTGAATAGTTAATACAAAAACAATAACAATCCTTTTATATTTGCTACGCACGACAGATGTTAGATATTTTCAAGATATCTCTGTATCTGAACCAACCCTATAGTAAAGAATGGGGGTAGCTCTACGTGATACTGGCCACTGGGGGCTCAAGCCCGGGGGGACCACGATACGAGGATGATGAGAGACTCCGGTTGAACCACGTAGGGTGATTGGTGATTACGGCCTGTCTTGGGGAGAGGGGAGGGGGAGTTATCGGCTCGCTTACGCTCACTTATCTCTCTCGTCGACCTGGAAAACAATGTCAGCCAGCTATCTGAGCCCGCTTAGCTTCAGGCTGTTTTTCCTAAAACATGTAATGGCATTGAGCGATGCACATAGCATTGCGTGGGATTTTCTACAGTGCCTATGTTTATACTGCTAGTGGAAGACGGAGCTACTATAGCCATGTCAGCATCCTCTCACCGCGGAGCATGGCAGATGTGTGCTGTGTGATGTGTCGTTGGTTGTCGTTCACATGGAAGGAGGTGATGATCATGGAGGCTTTTTTCGTCTAGATACTTGTGTGCTTTGATGTATCCGCCAGCTTATGTACTCTATTGGAACTTCTTTGTCCAGCGTCACGTACTACTAAAGCAACTTACTGGCTACGACAGAGCAAGCCAGAGCCAGCCCTAACTACACCAACTAAAGCAGAGCATTATTGGTCATGACATAACAATGTCATCAACTATCTTCGCAGACTGTGATCATTGACTCAATCATTCTCAATCAAGACAGCTGGCCTTGCGGTATATAACATGTATAAAATGTTGTATATATAGCTCTAGATAAAAGCTCACTGAGCTCCGGTTGACTCTGATCCTCTATGTCAGGTAGCTTTTCTAGGTGCTGGTAATACATGGTAATGGCCATTGGAAGTGCTTTTGCCGCAAGTAAGAATTAACGTAGCTCGCGTAGTCGTATGTGAGATAGTTCCCCAACTGAAGCGTATAGAACCGCTACTTCATGACCATTAATATAGCCGTAGGGATCGGTGAACCTGTAGTAACTCATATCGAAGAGTGATTAGTATGTATATGCCTTCATTTCAACGAGATGGAAATGAGGATGGCACAAGGAGAGCTAATCTACTATAGTGTTATCTGCATGATCTAGTAGCCGATGAGATTTCTACTTTCCCACAGCATCAGACATACGGGATAACTAATATCCTTCCACTGTGATTGTCAGGCTCGCATTAGAACAGTTCGACTAGTTTGTATCTATTGGGGCTCTCTTTGGCTTTTTTCGGGAGTTTGTGGCTATAGGTTTATGTTAAACTTTATCTTAATCGTCCTGGCCTGGCTATCCTAGGGAGGCTTCCTCATTACAATCCAACATACCAACCTTTTGTCTTGATATCTCTGAAGACACTGAAAGGAAGACGACATTGACGGTTATATGTATATAGAGTCTTTTTTCCTACATCACAACCCTTTTACGAGAAATTCTATTGTTTCTACATCTCTACCGAGAATGTCTACCTCCGTATATATAATATTAGACTAGTCGAAGCACGGTTTTCGTATCTGTAAGACACATGTATCTATGAGAGATTCGTAGCAGATAGGCTCATGACAATTTGCCCATCGGAATGTTCTCTTAGACTGCAGTTTTGTACTAGTCTGTCTGGTAGCAAAGTTTCCCTCCTGTATTGCAAGACTCTCGCTCAGGACGATGGTTGAGAATATTATCCATTATCTAACTCACCAGTACGAAGTTCTAGCAGCCAAGATAAATTTGCTGAGCACCTATCTATTCGTCTTGCTTTCGCTACGAGTATATGAGTGTGAAGTAGAGTTGTAGTATATAAGCCTATAGAAGTTTGAACTTAGTGGCAGACATCGATTCTTTGGACACATCTAGTATGATCTAGACAGACGGGATAAAACTTTGTATTGAAGACACACTTAAGCGAGCCCACTGTATCACATCCTAGAGATAGATACATCGAGCTTAATTATAAATACAGAGAACAAAAAGAGTGCTGAAAATCTACCTTAAGAGCCTCTCTTGGCAAGATCGAAATTTGCTAAAGCAGGGAATCGTGTGTAGTGAGCACTACGCTAAGAGGCGCCGATAATAGTTACTGCTAGTCATTACCACTACTTTTTCGATTATAAGGCAAGCTGCTAGATTCAAAAGCGGGATAGTGTAGCATTATATGCTGTAGATGTATTCCAATGCATTTTATCATGAAAGGGGCTTAGCAGTAAGACCTTAGAAGACATTCTGCCGTGTCCATAGCATGGGATCCAAATGATACCCTTCCATAGTCCGGATCAGCAAAGGAAAGATATCCGTGAAATATCCGGAGTATGTCCGCTAGTGGGAGGACATTTCCAGGTTCAGTTTTAGAGGCGAGTCTCAAGACCCGTGCTCTAATTTCGACATGTATTCTATACTTCCCGACCTCGAATATTCGTAGACATACTATATGTTTAGTGTTATGGCTACCACCAATCAATCCGAAGGCCATGGTATTATCCTGGAAAACACATAAGCCTACCACTAGTTTATAATACGGATCAAACACAACAATATAGCCATTCAATAGCAAAACACGGCCATCTTGGGCTTGACCAAGGCACGTGCTCCGGACTTCTTTTTGGATAACCTGATGTCAGAGTGGCATGCTCCTTGCGGCACGGGGTTGACCGCGAGACTTACACGGAAATATTGCAGCACTGCTGACGGCCACGTCAATAGCTCTTTATAAATATGTTGTTCAATGTGTGCGACACAAGCCCTATGAGCCTCGATCAGTATTTGATAAGATAACACGATAGCACTTGATAGCGTTTGATAAGGATCAGTAAGATAAGAATATGTGGGGCAGAAAAACTAGGATTGAAGCTTAGGGATTGCCATGCTAGGGTTACCTTGGGGTTGCTACAGTTGTATCATAAGTGCA
Organism: Ceratocystis destructans; assembly: GCA_038407095.1. Lineage (NCBI taxonomy): Eukaryota > Fungi > Ascomycota > Sordariomycetes > Microascales > Ceratocystidaceae > Ceratocystis > Ceratocystis destructans. The sequence continues at coordinate 38,499 of JAXASZ010000308.1, forward strand.
AACTTTATGTTTATTGTTTAATCCAGAGAAGCTTGGACTTACGTGGCTTAAGCTCAACTCATCTTCACATGAGCGAAAGAAATGATTTTTGCTCATGAAAAAGGCTTGGGATTATTAGCTTCTCTATTAAGGCTGTTTGCGAATATTAATAGCAGCAACAGAGCCTCGGCTGCCAATGTCAGTATTTACGCGCTCCCTTTTCATTATCATTATTTTAAGGTCTGCCTAGTGCAAAATTGGCTGAATCCTGTGAATAGCCAGCCACGTGACCATGCTTTTTGCTCTGCCAGATTGGAGACAGCTTGAAATCAAGCATCAAAGATCAGAGAATGGAAAGCGCTAGAGTGAGGCAATAATAGATAGACTGAGGCCAAGACTTAGTAGGCCTCTCTTTGCCTGATAAAGCACAATGGGCAAGGGCAAGGGCTAGAGACGTAGTCGACATGGGAGAAGAAAATCAATCTTGGGCTTCTGGGTTTAGAGCCTTGGCGCTTTGGTTACTCCAAATAATTTGCATGTTTGCAGTTGAGATCCCTTATCAAGACATGGGCTGATGAGATGGAATCAGTGACGTGGAAAGGGAGGAGGGGGAATGTTATTGTTCGGAAAGACTTTTACAAGAGGGGAGAAGGAGAGGAAAAGGAGGAGGAGAAGAACCAAGACGAACTTGATGGAGCTTGGCCGGACGAATGATGGGAGGCGAGACAATGCAAGTATGAAATGAAAACTCTGCAGCTCTGCAGCTGTGCAGCTCACAGCTCACAAGTTACGTCTTGGAAGTGAGAATTTTCACATGAGATAAGGCAAAAATATGACATTTTTGGTAGTATTAGGAGGCTGCAATGTTGCACCATGATGCATGTATGTGCATATCAGGAGGGGGTGACATTGGGGGAGGGTGTATGGTGTGGCTGCTATTGCGCTGATAGGCCGATGTCCTTCTTCTCCTTCCATCAGCCCGGAATGAAAACAAGGAGATCCAACAAAGAAGGGAGCAAGAAAGAGAACTGGACAGTCCCAACCCCGGATTTCGCTTGTTCTATATAGTACATGTCTTGTCTCGCGTCGTTCCAGCCCCTCCTCCCACACTATATCAAACACATGCATGGCAAGGATAGCTGGTAAGGCAGAAGGGCTCTTTTTTGTTGGACGTTTGGTGTTTAGTGTTTTGTTTTCCTTAACTTTTGGTTGGTTGCGATCGACTGTCGTCAAAGATGAATGGGTGAGTGTTCTTGGATTTCTTGGCTGGGCCTTTGGGTCGGCATGTGAACTCAGTCTCACCGTTTTTGAAGGAGGAGAAGATAACAAAGTGCCCTCACGCTTTTTCTTTGGTGGCTTGCCAATTGTTGCCCCTTGCTCCCCTTGCTCCCCTTTTCTGACCACCTCGACCTTGTGTCTTTTGCGTTAGCAGAGAATGGGGGGGAAAGGGAGAAGGGTAGCAAGAAAATAAGGGAAAAGAAAAAGAAAGAAAGCCAAAGAAAAGAAACAAGAGAAGGCAACGACGTCATCAATGCGGCTCCACACATCAAGCCGCCTTATTCTTCCAATATTCATGTACGTCCCTGCTTGGGCTGGACTTATCAGGGGAGAATAAACGAGAGCCAAGGAGAGGAGGGGAGGGGAGGGGAAGTCAAGGGGCGTTTGCTTCGTTTCGTCTTATTACATGTACAGACTGAGAATGAAAAGACAAGAATTTCACAAACAACAAAGGTCATGTGAACAAGTAGCAGGTCGCACTTGTCTCTGTTTTCTCTCGTCTTCCTGCGTCTTATGTTTACTTGCGAACGGGACAAGGGGAGCCAAGACCGTCCAGCGAATGGGAGGCTGGCTTATGAGCAAAGCAGGATTCAGGCCCTGGCCTAGAACCACCACCAGATGCGGAAGCACACAGCTCGACAAGCCGCAGAGAGCGGGGATGCAGAGAATGGATCCAGACCTAAAACGAAGCCTAGATCAAGGAACCAATATGACTGGTCAATGGGCTTTTCTCGCAGATAGCCAGAGCAGCAAATGTCGGATTTCGGTGTTCATACCCTCGTAAGATGTTGAGAGACGAGAAGGAAGAGGAAGAAGGACAAAAAAAGTTGGAGAAGATAACAGTTGATGAAAAGATGATCAGCAAGGGAAACGTGGGGGCAAGTGAAGTCGCAGCACGGCAGCGAAGAACCTGATAAATGCAACACTCGGACATAACTTGTCTTTGTTGAGCTTCTCGCTTTGAACGGGCCAATAAGCATCAGCTATTCATGCACGTCTTGGCCATCATCTGGGCTGAAATAAAACAGCAATTGAATTGTCTGCTTGCAATAATCTTCTTCGTGCTACTCTTGATGTCTATGTGTCGTGTATAGTGTCAGCAGTCAGCCCCAAACAATGGGCGCTCGCTGCTGGCCCGGAGCGCCGAGGTTTTGGTGGGCGACAAAAATAAGGGCCACAATGGCATATCTTGTGTCCTACCAACAGATCTTGTGATCGCTGCACATGCCCTCATATTTTGCAAGTGGCCTGCAATTGTAAGCAGCAGCACACAAATGGCCCTAGTCTCCTTGGCACTTGTCTCGAACTGGCTAGAGTCCTATCCGAAAAGAACGTGGTTTTCCTCTAGCAGTTATTGGCAATTATTAATGTGCTGGCTATTTCTCTCGTGCTGGTGCTGAAAGAAGAAAAGCTAAAAACTAGTGCCACAGCTAAGAGAAAACAATGGCTTAAATTCAATAAATGGCTGTGGGGAAGCCCATCGACCGAGCCAGCCAGATCCTTGAGCCTCGGACGTCATCATAGAAGTGCCTCTAGCCCGAGGGTCAGAGCCGTGGTTCAGAGCCGTGGGTATATAAAGACGCTGCTCGCCCACCACCTCTGCGTCGGTTCTGCCACCTCCAGTATTTGTTCTTCACAACTTTCTACAAACTCAGCTTTTAACAACATCTTGTACTTTGTCACTCACTGTTTATCTCCTACATACTTGCCTGCTCTTCGTGCACCATCTTCTCACTGTCTCCTCGCCCCCTCACCGTCAGAAAAATGGCTCCCAACAGCTTTGTTTTTCTCTCTCTGGCCCCCGTGTCTTCCGACGCCAACGCCGCTGCTGCTCCCAATGCTCCTATGGCTGCCCACCCCTTCCTGAGCCTCTCTCCCACCACTTCTGTCACGTCGCCCGTGCTGGCCGCGTGCACTAAAAAGCCCGCCTCGCCCGCCTCGTCTCGTCACAACAGCATTGACTTCCTGTCCCTGGCTCCAATTTCCAACATCCAGCAGCCAGCTGTGGCCGCCATGCCCGTAGTTGCTGCGTTCCCCAAGGACCGTCGCTCCTCGAGCACCTCCACCAAGTCAGACACCAGCCTGCGCTTCCTCAAACTCAGCCCAGTTCACAACGGCAAGGGTGATGAGGAGGACTTTGCTCTTGCTGATGTCTAAGCAGCTACGCAAGATTAACGAAGTTTTCATGAAATGAGAATGGATATGCCCATCCAGCTCTCCGTCTATTTGTGTCTTTTACAGTTGACTCAGCCTTAAAAAACAACAACCACAACAACAACAACAACAGAAGTCACGATTTTCCCATCGATGACAAATCCATCTAGCAGTGTTCGGCGTTCTCTTCTGGAGTTTTGCTCTTCTGACCAGCGAAAAAATATTACGGGATTAATTTGATTTTGCAGTTTGATTTTCTACCTTGGTTTCTTCACAATTGTTTCGTTCATTTTTTCTTGTCTTTTCTCTTTATACAGCTTTTCATACAACATTTAAGCAAGAATAAAAGAGATTGCTCGTCTCTTCTGTCTATTTTCCTGACTAAATTATACAAAATAAAAAATGATTTCTTACTCTATGCTTCAACTCGTTGGCCTGTGTGACTCTGATGCAACATTAGTTCTATGTGCATGAACTGGCCCTCGTCTTTATTCCAGGATGCACCTTTGTATGCACTTATCCCATTACTATGCATGCATATAAGCATGCATACAGCACCATTACGTGCATCACCAAGAATTTCGGCGGTCTAAATGAGGCAATAGACTGTACCACGTTTTCACTTCCCCTTCTTTTCTCCCCTCTCTCCTTCTCCCCCTCTCCCCTCTCCCCTCTCCCCTCTCTTTCTTCCCCTTGAGCATTCTATCCAACCTGGGCATCTTTTCTCTGTCCCGTCCTGCTTTGCCCTGCCGCAAGCAAACAGGACGCCAAGCCCCCTCCATTCCCTTTTAACCCTCACACCAGAGACCTTCTTGGCACATGCCGTGGAGACGGCTCCGGCGGTCTTCAAAGCATAACAAGGCTATGTCAGTCGTCAATTTGCATGTCAAGGTACTGCATTTCTGTCTTTGGCTTTCTCGCGATATTGTAGCTCAAAAATTCAGATGGATTCTCAAGTACCGATGTCGCCCTGCTGCGCCTTACTTAAAAGGTGGCGGAGGAATTCACTGCACCTTACTAGGGACTTGGTCATGGTGATAACAGGGCGAAGCAGGGCTATGGCTACATAAACTGTCAATATGCATAGGTTGTTATAGCCAGGCCAGGGTATTGCTACATTAGTGTCGGCAGCCAAGACGCATCTTACTCAAGCACTTATCAACAGACCTTTGAACCACTTCTTTCCCTGCTTTCAAAGAAGATCAAGATGTGCAAAATTGGGATTTCTAGCAGTTATTCCCAAGCTACTAGCCTTATTGAGCTTTCTAAAACCTTTTCCTTAGATAGACATGACGGAAAGTTGAAGGCCTTCTGTCTAGATCCTTGTCGAGAAGTTCGCTACAGATGTCTGAATATGCTGCTCGGATGTGGGCTAGCAAGTCTTTTTTGGGCTCATGAATCTATGAGACTTTGCTTTACGATAATATGACATGGCCCTGTAATCGGTGGCACCCAGCCATGTTCCACTAAAGTCTGTAGACTAGCCCAATAACCCTTGTTTTTTAGGCCGTCAACATGCCTACCAACCGCAGTCTCGCCCAACAGGTGTATCACTCACGCTCTCCCAAGTATTACTGGTGCAAGACAACACCTTCACCTGAGCGATGTCATAATGAGAGTTGTGCTCTACAAAGGTAAGATGAATGGCGAACTCAAGACGGCTGTCTCGTAGGAGTAGGGCCTTCCACTGTAGCATAATTTATCGAACTATAGAAGCCGCAGGCATTAACTAGGCGTTCATATCCCATCCATCATCAACGAACCGGAAGGCCAGAAATACTCTTGTTCGTACGATCGAAAAGCAGTGGCATCTTTTTTTTCTAGATTTATCCATCGCCCATAGCGTATAAGTGTTTATCGCATTTGAAGGGCCACAAACGTGATACCCGTTGTATGCAATCCAAGTCCTCTTCCAGAGAATATCGACGTTGGTGACTATTGGCAAAAGAGGGCGGCCTCATCCGCAGTGTAGATGTACCATTACGTCCATTCAGGCCAACAATTTCTTTTGGCTTGTTCTGGTTGCTCTTGTAGTGGGTGTTTTGTGCAGGCGCCGCTTGTCTATCTTCTTGCATCCGGGCCTCATACCCATGGCAAGATTTGAAGCTACTGAGGCATCGGCGTGAAATAGGAGGTATCGAAAGATCTGGACAATCGGGAATTGCACACCGGATGCTACACACAGTCTGTCAGATTGTCACCCCTGGAAAACATTATTGCTTGGTAATATTCTGTCCAGCCATCTGGTTCGTATTAGCAAGCACTCTAGTGGTAGTGGCAGTTATGTTCCAAGGCAAGGCGAAAGATACAGGAGACAAGCCTGAAATTTTCATGATAGGCCCAACAGAGCTACCAGCCATAATCTGATGGTGACATGAACATAAAACACAAATCATCTTTCAATCTGTGATAGTCCAGTGCCACTGCACACACACACACACTAGTTTCGTTAAAAAAAAAGTTGGCTGTTGACAAAAGAAAAACAGAACATCACATTTTATTCCCGAATCTCATTTTTGAGGACTCCCATGGCATGTAAAAAAAAAACTAAAAAACAAAATGCAGGCAAGCGCGTCAAGCAACAACAGAAGAAAAGAGATAAAACCCAGCATTATTTTTTTTGGCTTGTTTCTTTTTTCTTTTTTTTTCTTGTCATAGCTTAGCGAGTCGACATAGCCTTGGTGACCAGACGCTTCAGAGCCAGCTCCTGCTTCTTCAGGTCCTCGGCAGTAGAGTCCTCAATCTCCAGAGCAGACATGGCCTCGCTGATCTGAGACTCGATCTTGTCCTTCTGGCCGCGCTTCAGCTTCAGGGACAGAGTAGGGTCGGAGACAATCTCCTCAACGTGACCGACGTAGTTCTCTAGGCGCTGCTTGGCCTCGAAGCGCTTGCTGAAAGCCTCATCGTTGGACTTGAACTTCTCGGCGTCTATAAAAGAAAAGAGTTGGTTGGTTAGCTTTTTGTTCCAGTTATTCATCTTCTTTAGGGTGTCCTATAACTTACCGTTGATCATGTTCTCAATCTCGCTGGAAGACAGCTTGCCGACAGAGTTGGAGATGGTGATGTTGGCGCTGCGGCCCGAGGTCTTCTCGGTGGCAGTGACCTTCAAGATACCGTTGACATCGACCTCGAAAACGACTTCCAGAACGGCCTCACCAGCACGCATGGGGGGGATGGGGGCCAGAGTGAACTCTCCCAGAGAGGTGTTGTCCTCGCAGTTGACACGCTCACCCTGGAAGACGGGGAACTGAACGGTCTGCTGGTTGTCGGCAACAGTGGTGAAGGTTCTCTTCTTGATGGTGGGGACGGTGTTACCGCGAGGAACGACGGGGGCGAAAATGTTACCCTCCATGGCGACACCCAGAGACAGGGGGACGACATCCAGCAGCAGCAGGTCGGCAGTCTCAGCCGAGGTGGCCTTACCAGACAGGATACCGGCCTGGACGGCGGCACCGTAGGCAACGGCCTCATCGGGGTTGATGGACTTCTCCAGCTTCTTGCCGTTGAAGAACTCAGACAGAAGCTTCTGGATCTTGGGGATACGGGTAGAACCACCGACAAGGACAATCTCGTCAACAGCCTTCTTCTCAATGCTAGCATCCTTGAGAACGGAGGCAACGGGCTCCAGAGTACCAGCAAAGGCCTTGGAGTTCAGCTCCTCGAAACGGGCACGAGTGATCTGGACAGTGAAGTCCTCACCATCGAACAGACTGTCGATCTCAATGGTGGTCTGAGCACCGGAAGACAGGGTACGCTTGGCACGCTCGCAAGCAGTGCGAAGACGGCGCAGGGCACGAGCATCAGAGGACAGGTCCTTCTTGGTCTTGCGGGTGAAGTCCTTCTTGCAGTACTCCAGCAGGTTGGTGTCGAAGTCCTGACCACCCAGGTGAGTGTCACCAGCGGTAGCCTTGACGGTGAAGACACCACCCTGGATGTTCAGCAGGGAGACATCGAAAGTACCACCACCCAGATCGTAGATCAGGACGTTGCGCTCCTTCTCAGACTTACCAGCACCCAGACCGTAGGCAATGGCAGCAGCGGTGGGCTCGTTGATGATACGCAGGACGTTCAGACCGGCAATGGCACCGGCATCCTTGGTAGCCTGACGCTGGTTGTCGTTGAAGTAGGCAGGAACAGTGATGACAGCCTTCTCAACCTTCTTGCCGAGCTTGGCCTCAGCGATCTCCTTCATCTTCAGCAGAACCATGGAAGAAACTTCCTGGGGAGAGAAAGACTTGGTCTCGCCGAGGTACTCGACCTCGACCTTGGGGGAGCCAGCGTCGTCAATGATCTTGAAGGGCCAGGTCTCGGCATCCTTCTTGACGGTGGGGTCATCGAAACGGCGACCGATAAGACGCCTTTAGTCAACATGTTAGTCAGTTTGTTTCCTAAATTTGCATCCCAAATATCTACAGCGCATGTGCCTGTCCTAAGCGTACAGGGGCTATCACTTGCCACCCATACATAGTGCTTATGAATGGTAGTAATGCCCGCGAAAACGAGGTGGGAACCGGAAAATCACGTACTTGACATCGAAGACGGTGTTGGTGGGGTTCATAGCAGCCTGGTTCTTGGCAGCCTCACCAATGAGACGCTCCTTGTCGGTGAAGGAAACGAACGAGGGGGTAGTGAAGTTACCCTGCTCGTTGGCGATGATCTCGACATTGGTACCCTCGTAGATGGCCACGCAAGAGTAGGTGGTACCTATGAATATCGTGTTAACATATTTCCTATATAATACCAGCAGAACAAAGGCAAAGATAGTAGTTTTGGTAATGGAGATAACACAAAGTCATTGCTCATGAGGGTAATCAGTCGCAGGGAAGGAAAAGGGAAAAAAAAAACTTCTTCGTGCGTCTTCATCTCGAAAGGGTAAAGGAGAGGGGCAAAGAAGAAGGCATCATAGACAGCAGCACGGGAAGAATTGAGAAGGGAAGCGTACCCAGATCGATACCGATGGCACCGTCGTAAACCTCGTCAGCCATTTTGATGTATGTGGTGTCGTTAAAAAGATCGACAAATTTTTCAACAACTTGTAGATGTTGCTGAAAGGAAAGTGAAGAAAGGCAAGATGGGAAGAAGACGGTTATATTTTGACCTCTGAGCGATGGACAGGAAATTTTTCTTCGCTCCTTCTACCACCAGCCAGACTAAACTTTTTTTTTTTGGTGGGGCCTGGCGTTTCGTTGTGAAAGACCCCGCCATTGACATTGGAAGAACCTAAAAGTACCCGGAGCCCTGATACGCACCAAATATTGGTGGGGTTGACGAGTAAAGGTACCTCGGAGTTACAAATCGGTGGCCACAAGCCCTATCTTATCGGACAAAAATATCCGGGCACGGTGGGCACCAAACTGAACAAGCACGGTTTCTAGTGGTTAGTTCTGTGAGCGCCACACGGCTACGCCTAGCTCCGCCACTAGTCTGGATCTTTCAGCCACAATTGCAATGTGATAATTTAATCCCTGCTCGACGACGCCAGTATTCTCTAAGAAAAACTTGATGTCAGTCTAACAATAGTAAAGGAGCCCGGAGTAATTTTTTTCTCGAACCAATTTGTTTGTCATAGACTATATTCCCCTCCGAATGCATGCCATATCCAGTCAGACTGTGTATATCTGGCAGTCTTGTCTGATTTTCTCCTTTTTTACCCTTTCAATTCATTTCTATAAGGGTTAAGTTGTTTGGGGTACAGTATTAGCGCTGACATGCAATAGGGAGGACTATCCAACCAATAGGAAAGATCCAAAGACCCACCGTAACAAGCAAGGCGGAGGCGGCTCCTTGCCTGTTAATTTGGTTGGTTCTTGTATGCATATGCGACCCAATATCGCCAAATACACGCAGACACCTAAATAAGCTCATGTTCATAGAAATATGTTTGTTACGTCTCCTTCTCTATAAATCATAGGCGCGGCTCTCCATCTCCGTCGCTATAGAAATTCCCCCGATCTTAATTTTATGCAGTGCCGTCTTTTTTTCCGTTTGCCTCGTAACAATATAATCAGGACCTAACGCCTAAAATGGCGCCACTAGCAACTGACCCTCAACAATTGCTTGTGGTGCTGAATCCCAATCGTCGCCGGGTGCTGCTCACGCTAGTTCACGACATTGTCGCACACATGAAAGTAAATATCATCCTTGAGCCGAACGACTGCACGAAATACGCAAAATGGGATGACAGTTCCACATCTTACACCAGCGACAATGAATCCGTGGCTAGCTCGCAAACTAGCAGACAGATACCGCCTTCACCCTTACCGGGATGTCCGGCTAATGGTTTGATAGCGATCCGAGAAGCGGCGCATATACAGTTTGACGAATGGAACCATGAGTTTTTAGAAAAACTCCGCGAACTCATTAACCAGCCTGATGAGCCAAAAATCCAGGTTGAACGGCGGAATAGGAGTGAGCGTCTGGCTGCCGCCAAGGCACAACGTAGGACAAGCCCTGCCACGGGGTCACGCTTTGCCGCAGATGCTGCCGTACTCAAGGAGTCATACCAGGCTTTTCCCAGCAGCCTCAATACCATCTCTGTCGAAGACCGCAAAGAAATTCTCAGTAGCCTGTTGTTGCTTCAGCTTACAGGCGGCAGCTATTCTGCCCACGCTTCAGTGCTTATGCGATATCTCGCCTCATCTCTCGATCTCCCGCTTTCTGTGCTGGCCACTGAAGAAAAAGAAGTCGCCGAGTCTCTAATCAAGATATCTTCCGAACAGCGAGCGATGAGCGCAGACGAAGAAGCGCGAAAACGGCGCAAACGCAACCAAACCGACCGAATCTGGAAGGTCGGCCTCGCATCTGTTGCTGGGGCGGCCGTTATTGGCATCACGGGGGGTCTTGCTGCTCCTGTAGTTGCTGGCGCTCTTGGTGGGCTTATGGGAACAGTCGGTCTCGGTGGGGTTGCAAGCTTTCTAGGCGTGTTTTGGATGAACGGGGCTTTGATTGGTACTCTTTTTGGAGCATTCGGGGCTCAGATGACAGTAAGTTGCCTACTAGAACGGTACTTTGAGAACTATGTGCTAATGACAAAACAGGGCCGGATGATGGACAAATATGCCAAGGAAGTTCAGGACTTTAAGTTTCTACCCCTTCATGATGAAAGTGTTGACGAAAAGGCTTCACGCAGGCTACGCGTTACTATAGGTATCAATGGATGGCTAGAATCAGAAGATGATGTGACAAAGCCGTGGAAGTGTTTAAGCGATGATACCGAATCCTTTGCCTTACGTTATGAAATGAAGTCCCTTATTTCCTTAGGTACTGCCCTTAAAGGACTGGTCGCTTCATATGCCTGGAAAGCTGTCAAAGTTGAAATCTTGAAACGAACTGTCCTCGCTAGTCTTTGGGCTGCCCTGTGGCCTGCTTATATGCTAGGTATGGCCACGAATATTGATAATCCCTTCAATCTCGCCCGTAACCGATCAGACAAAGCCGGCCAAGTTCTTGCTGATGCTCTTATCAACAAGGTCCAAGGAGAGCGCCCCGTGACACTTGTTGGTTATTCATTAGGCGCTAGAGTTATCTATTCTTGCCTCAAATCCCTAGCTGAAAGAAGAGCCTTTGGCCTCATTGATACCGTTGTTCTCATTGGTGCGCCAACTCCATCAGACAGGTCAGATTGGCTTATGATCAAATCCGCTGTTGCTGGCAACATCCATAATGTGTACTCAGAAAACGACCTCATTCTTGGCTTCATGTACCGTACAGCGAGTCTACAGCTTGGAGTTGCTGGGCTTCAAGGTATCAAGGATATCAAAGGAGTTGTCAACATGGACTTAACCAAGTCTGTGAGCGGCCATCTGAGATACCCCCGTATCGTCAACAAGATTTTGACTCGCTGCGGCTTTATCAATATCAAAGGAGGTGAGGGCCCAATTGAGCAGGACGAAGAGCTCATCACTGTTCTTGAGACGGGCCAGGATGATTCCCTGTCTGCAGACGGTGAAAAGCCTCCGCCGCCTCCGCCTCGGCCCAAGGCGTTGGTTAGTCCTGATGATGCTGCTGAACAGCCTAAGCCTCATTTGGATACAGATTCTGGGCCTTCTGACTCAAAACCCAATATGGATTGTTCGAGACAAGATAATGATGCAGACAGGCCGCCTTTACCTACTCGTCCTAGTCTTCAACCCCAGCAAGAACAGCAGTTACAAAAGCCACAGCAGCAATTTTCTTTTCAAAAAGAAAAAGGTAGCACGGGGCCCAAGGACCTGATATCTGGTATTTCAGGGCTTCTTTCCAAAAACGCCAAGTTTGGCAACAAGATCCGACCAAACTCTTTTCTTCTTCGTAGCCAAACTACTCGGGCCGAGAGATCCGTTAACATGCAGGAGCAGGAGGAAGAGAGGCCACCAGCCCTCCCTAGGCGGCCTATCGTCGATAATTCCATGACTTCCTCTCCTCAGCTACAGAGAAGCACTACCGCACCCGTAAACCCCTCCAGCACAAGAAGCTCTGTCAGTGGTGATGTCCCTCCCGGCTCGCCTATACATCCGTTTTTGCGTAACTCGCCCCGAGGTTCCTTTTCGTCTACGCGGGTATCACATCCAAGTCCCTTTGGCAGCAATCTTCCTGCTGCAAAATCCGTGCACGAAGATAGCGATGACGAAGATCGGGGAGGGGGAATTATCATGATTAATAACGATAAATGAACATCACATACATGCATACATGCAGGTAACTATTTCGTAAGTCAAGGCTGTAGTATGGGCTGATATGGTTTATGAGGACTGCCCAGCTTTTGGTAGTCTATTAGTCTTCTGGTTTTTTTAGTTTTTCTTTTTAGCTTTGGGTATCAATACAAACTATCCCACTCATACATATCCTTAACCTACGTCAGATCTACAGTATGGTCTAAAGTAAATACATAAGCAGCCAGTTTCACACTGAATGAGAATAAATCAAGGTGGAGACGATGCTTCGTGTTGCACGAGTATTAATAGCACACTCATCGTGTAACACGAACCACCTGATTGACAATATGCCAAGATTAAGCAAGGAAGCGATAGCAAGATATTAGGAAGGCGGTTTTGCAAACAGCACACACTTTTGATAAATAGTTCCTGCACCACGACATATCAGGAATGGAAAGGGGCTGAGCGGAATAGAAGCCTCATTTACCTCCCTTCAAGGTGCATGCAGTTTAACGTAGGAGAAATAGAGTCTTGAGAACACGACATCGTATTCTTACAGCTAGAGACATGGGTGCACAATTATAGGGAGAGGGATCATTTCAGAATGAAATGTCCGAGAACAGTAGCTAAGCCAAGCATCAACGGAGTTGTGTCACTACGAATAATAAAGAGAGACATTGCTAGCATTGCCAAAGAAGTGATTGGAAATGGTACAAAGACTTTGTACTAAATAGGAACGTAACTATGGCTATGAGTAAGACTCAGGAGACAGCCATAGGTGGTTCTACGTGCTGCTTCTTTCACAGACGTACACCTACACGCACGTTCTCCATGTACTGGCAGCTGCAGATCTCATATATTTGCACGTTCTCTGCATTGTAATAGGCTGTGCTGTGGAAGGGAGGCTGAATCAGCCCTCCTGTATAGTTGAGACAGGCAAGTGAGCAGTCTGACACCGTGCTCCACCCACAAAGATGCTGCTTCCACGCAATCTCTTAGTTTTTTCCCGTTTCTTCCCTATGCTCTATGCGGCAGGGTTATCAAGTTGTTTGGTAAACCCCTCCTTAAAGATTAAGGCTGGCTAATAGCCTTTTTTTCTTGTTCAGGCGGCGATGTGTTGGCCGCGATTCATGCAGATTGCAGTGGAGACGCCTTATAGTGCCCCGTGAGCCTGTCCAAGCTTCATACAATGCCTATGCCCTTTGACATCCTCAAGTGGATGTTGCTTTTTTATCAAGATTTTGGGGGCCCCATATCTCTTGACGTCAGTTTAGCAGTTTGAAAAGGCATAAAAGAAACGAAGCGAACAAAGCGAGAGAAAAAATACAGTTCGCTTGAGTGTATGGAGAGGCTATTAAAGAAAGCACCCCATGTAAGCACATGAACAGTTCACGTATATCGAAGCACAGTGATAATTACCAGCACACCGGTACAACTGTGCTGGAGAAGGCTGCTCTGCAAAAAGATACGTCTTTCGGAGCAGAAAACTGCAGCATTGAGCGTTTCATCTTGGTATCTTGTCCTGAAATAACAGACACAGGTAATTTAGTTCCTCCTCTATTAGGGTTTGTCAACAGCGTCAAGGGTTTGGGTGATCAGCAATTGGCTGTCAGACCCCCTGTTCGTAGCGATGAAAGCCAATTTCCACCCTGCCCATTTGGGAGCTAGCCGCGAGCGCACTGTGTGCTTGTCCTATCCTACTGAGTCGTGGATAAATGGAAGAAGAAATTTGATGTATATATCAATTAAATTCAAGCTTATCTTTTTGCTTTGTGAATAGGCGAAGAAATTGCGACCCGAGCTGGGTGCACTGGGGACAGGGCGGGTGGTGCCTTACGACTAGCAAAGTAAGTGAGTAGGCAGGCATATGGACTACTTGATATGCAATTTGCTACAGTGATGCATGTACGTGTAAGCATCTGCCCAGTTCCATCTGGCTTAATTGTGTGCATACATTTTCGTCTGGTTCTCGCTTTCCTTTTCTAAAAAAAAGGGTCCTCGTAGCTTGTCCCTGACTATTACAGTATGTGCTACTTTAGTTCAGATTGCCTAACCAAGCCTAGAGCTCATAAGCCAGACACCCACTTTATCTCAACGTGCAATATTAAAGTTAATCCTCGAGGGGGAAGGGAGAGGAAGAGAGGAGGGGGGGCTTTTCTTGGCCTAGGTCTTCTTGCCTTGCCCTTCTTGGGGCCCCTGGATGGAAATCTCTGCCTCAATTTCAGGCTTCTTGACCTCCTCTTTTCCTCTTCATGAGTTGCTCGCGTCTTTCTCCTTCCTCCTTTCTTTTTTTTATTTCCTTTGTGATCATGGTAACAACCTTTACTTCTTGACTGGTCGTAGTATGTAGGAGTACTGGTAGAAAAGCCGCCCTCTCTTTTGTTGCAGCTTCGCTCTTCTCTACACTCGCTTATAACTGTTCTCCTGTTTCTTTGCCTTTGCCTTTGACGTTCCTTTTATTTTATTTTTAGTTTTTTTTCTCCGTTGTTGCATTAGCTTCTGCAGTTCTAGGTTATCAACCAACCTTTGTTTAGTCGCTCTTTTTTCATTCATTTTTTTCTTGTTCTTCTGTTCTTCTGCTCTTCTCTCTCCCTCCATCTATCAGTCTACATCACGACTTCAAGGTGCAATACGGTCACAGTCAGCTACTTGCGATCAAAAGCCTCAGCAAGGGTTTTTTCTCTCGATTCGATAAACATATATATATATATATATATATACATATACGTACGTATACGCCCAAAGCTAGACTAGCGGTCCTTTTTCTCCTCTTTGGCTGCTGTCTTCCTTCAAAATATACAGATTCAGCTCTCAGGCCGCCTTCATATCCATCTACAGTTCACAAGCCAAGCTGCTCCCCCCATCTCGTCCTGTACTGTTGTACTGGTAGCACCTAAACCTAACCCCAAACACCAGGGCGCTGCTTCAGGCACACATTCGCAGAACACACCCACACGCTCCTTATCGCATGATAATAATGATATTTGCATCGGGATTTTTGTACCTTTTTTAAAACGACACCTTCTTTTTTTCCTTTCTTTTTTTTCTTGTATTTCCCTTCTTCATCCTTTTTTTTCTTTCTTTTTCCCTCATTTGTCACCTCCCTTCCTTTGCCTACCCTTCATTTTCTTTTCTGTTCTTTTTATATTGGCGTCTTAATCCTTCCATTCAAGGCCCGCCCCCTTCCAGGTTTGTTGCGATTGTCAACGTCACAAGAAAAAAAAAAAGAAACTACGCCGTCCGTCTTGCGATCGTGGCTTGCTGCATAAAAAGGTAACGGAGGTAGCACATACGTATCCGCTACTTGTTACATACGGCAATTTCAGTTGCGGGTACAAGTACTCGCAAGTACACCCATACGCCCACCACCACCTGACGTTGTTCGTCCGTCTCAGTCGTCTCTTTCTTTTCTATACTGGTTTACAAAGTGAGTTATTGCCTGGCAATTAACCCCCCCCCCCCTTCTTCGCACCTTCCTATCCCGCTTCATGTTCATCTTTTGTGCGTCAGAGGGCTTCTAAAAGAATTTCCCTGGCATTTAATTACCTAAAAAATCTCTTTTCCTTCCCCAAACATAATTCTTTTCTGTCTGAACTCGCCATTTTCTCTTTCATTCCTTTCCTTTCCTTTCCATTTTACCTTCACTCTTTACTTTCTTCCACATCCATTGAGTGCCAATTCCTCAGTCGCCCCTGAGACAGGCTTCTAGCCAGAATCTAGCGGTGCTACTCGTCTCCCGAGTAATAATTGCCCACACACTTTCTGCTGTGACCTTCATTGTTCTCGAACATTGCTCCTATTGGACCGACTGGCTAATTGACATCAGCCTTATTTCGCCTTCCCCCTTCTCACAGGAAACTTCATTGCGACAAGACCTCAACATTTTACGGATTTCAATACCTTTTAGCGAGCGATCATAATGCCGGGAATCTTCTCGCGCCTCTCTGGCCGAGATGGCAAGAAAAAAAAGACCGGTCTCAATGATGAGAATAGCCAGATGCTTCCCAAGAAACGCTGGGAAGATGCTTGGGCACGGACAAGCGTCGAGCCCGAAGAGATCCAAGAGCTCATCAGACGCTGCACCGAAGAACTCAAATCGCGTGGTATGTCTGCCCTCGCTGCTATAAAGTATACTGCAGTTTCTCATGAATGCTCAAATGCTGATTCTATATTCCTCTAGCCCTGGACCTTCCGTTTTTTCTCCTCCCTTTCCGCCCAACCTCTAATCCCAGTGCCGTGCGCACTTTCATCCGCCGCTTCTTCGACTCATCCATGGGTCTCAAGGGCGATAATCTGGTCCAAGAGCTACGCATGACTGATCCTATGGTATGTTTCTGATTTTTACGCACGCATGCTAATACATGTGTGGCTCAAGCATGTTACACAATCCGAAACTAACTGGTCAACCAAGGTCATCTGCGGTATTGTCAAATGGTGCTGGTCGCGTATGTCTGGCGGTGTTGTAGGTTGGGGAGTTTATGAGCTCTTCAAAGTCGGCGAAAAAGGTAATTTTTTAATGGTCCACATTCGCATCTATATCCCCTATCAGAAAAGCCAAGGCCTTTTCTGCAAGCCATCATCATTGAAAGCCACTTTTACTAACAGAAGTACTCTGCAGATTCCGGCCTGGCCCGCGATTCGTTTAAAACCTTTATTCCCCTCAGCGCTGAAAATGGCGCCAAGTCATGCATTATATTCGACTTCTTCGATCTTCTGTCGGCCATTGCCGCCCATGCCAAGCTGAACGGCATGGGAGGCCGCAAACTCTCGCGCATGGCATCGTGGTGGACCTTTGAGCACAAAGACACTGGAAGCGGCTTTGATGGAGGCTACAAGGTTTTCCTAGAGTAAGTTCAATCCGCCAAAGTAGACTTGTCACTTTGAAAATAATCTGCATGGTATGGTGCGTAAGCTAACTCGCCTCTGCAAAACAGTGCTGCTGATGCTACTAGTCACCTCTTCTTTGCGTATCTGCGATCTCTTGCGCCCTCAACTCCCCGAGCTGGAATTTCAATCCTTCCAATGTCCATGCAAAAGCTTTTGGAAGAGACCGAATACCCCCCTCAAAGACCCAGCCTTTTGCAGTATAGGACTCACAAGATCGCCATGCACGTTGATGCTGTCTCACCTACTCCTTTTGCTCTTTTGCGCCGGGCCAAGCACTTCCAGTTTCGCGACACTGACAAGGGCTTGAAGGCATACTCCGAGTTCGAGGATCCCATTATGGCTCTTACTGAGGAGTGCCGTCGCGTTCTCAAGGCCATTTCATCCATCAATCAGTCTCAAGTTTCTAGCTCCAAAATATCGACTAGCCTAAGAGACGCTTCTTGGTCTCGATTTGAAGATCTTGGGTTTTCAACGACCATGGATGAGACTGACGAGGACGAGGATAAGGCTGTTTTGGCGCGCCGTCCCCCTGTTGGACTCCGCACTAACCCTGCTTCGGGAAGTGCTGTTAATTTGGGCCGACCTACCACTCCTTCTTGGGCCGATTTCATGTCTTCCGGGTTTGACGACTCGGCCAATGGTAATGCGCCAAACCTTCTCCTCCCCCCTGACAAGGTTCTGCCCCCTATTGAAACGACTGTTCGTCAGCATAGCTCCCAGTCACACCAGCCCCGACTAGAAAGCGACTTCCAGGTTATCGAGCCTGGTGAGCTTGCCAGTATCTCTGACATTGAGCTGGACGATTGCTTTTGGTGGGTATGGATCAGCAGTTTGGGCCCCGAAGAAACTGCGATTCGAAAGTCTTCGTTTGGCCGCTGTGCCGTTATTGAGACTGAGATCAAGACTGCTCGCTGGCTCGTGATTGAAGAGTTGGTTGCGGGTGCCGGTCCCGATCCCGAGGAGGGTGCATACATTGCTGAGAAAAAGGGCTTCTTCAGCTGGACTCGGAGAGGCAGACTCAACAGGAGCAAGTCGACAGCCACGAAGCCAAACCAGGATAAATTGCTGGGCCAGGCAAATCAGCTGAGCTATAGCAAGACCAGCATTGGCCCTGACCAACAAGCACGCATCCAGGCTGCTGCTGCCCAGCTTCAGGCGAAGCAAAACGAGGAGCGCCAGAAGTTATTGGCTCTCCCCACTCGCCGTGGACGTACAGATTCAGAGTTGCTTCATGAAAAAACCAACAGCATGATGACTATGCAGACGGCCTTGGTTAGTGAGGCCTCGTCTGCCTTGAAGTGGGCTAGCAAGTATGACAAAGACACTATCCGCAGTGAGTACATGAGCAACAGTCAGGCTGGCAAGGGCGAGGGCCATCTAGAGGTTGCTGGCTCTCAACCTGGCCCTAGTTCTGTCAGCATCGTGCCAACTGTTTCCAAAGAAGTGCCCCAGGAGCGTGTTCAAACCCCCGAGCCTACGGCTATCGAGCCTGTTGTTTCGGCCCCTCCTAAACCTAGCACCGAGGCGAAACCTGTCTCTGCTTTGAAAAATGCCACTGTTGCCGCATCCCAACCCAAGAAGGCCAGAAAGCTTCAGAAGGTTGCTGTTGCCGAAAACCATACTATCATTCCATCTCCCACTACTGAAAAGCCTCCTAGCAGCGGTGGTGGCCTGAAGAAGCTTTTTAGCCGGAGGAACCGTTCCTCTAAACTTCCTGAGAATGCTGCTGCTGAGGTAAACAACATGATCAAGCAGACTGGAAAGCCCCTTGCTTCCCCAACGAGTGTCAAGGAAACTTCTATTCCTGCTCCCATTTCAAAGGATGTGCCTGACCCAACCCCCGAGACTGTTGTTGGCCCAGACCATCTTGAGATTGTAGAACCTGTCACTGTAGAGAACACTGAACCTACTATCCCCGAGGGTATTCCCGTCGAAGCACCCGTTGATGCTGCCCCTTCGCCTGTAATTTCACCCTTACCGAAACAGGACAAGCCCAAATACGAGCCTTCCGACGACGATATTAACACTGATGATGCCAACGAGGCCCACCAGGAATTCTCTCGCTTTGATCAGGGCCCTCTGGTTGACCAGCCAGCTTTTGTTCCCGACAGTGATTCTGACGATGCCGCTCCTCCTCCTATTCCCCGCCACGCGCGAACTCCGGAGCCGGCTGCTGCCAAGCCCAAGCCCACCGAGACCAACGAGTCGCGTGCCGAGTTTGAGGACGAGCGTTGGGCCCGTTTGCGACGCAACGCCCAGGAACGTGCACTTCAACGTCAGCGACAGCATCCTCCCAAGCCGAAACCGGCTCCTGCCACTCGCACAAGTGACATGGAGGACGACACTAGTGGCGAAGAGAGTAAGTTAACAATACCCCCTCCCCCCTTCCCAGGTCTTCAACCTAGTGAGATGAGCTCTACTAACATAGCACTATCTGTAGCAATCGAATCGCGCGTTGCACGCATTAAAGCACGTGTTGCTGAGCTTACAGGCAACATGGAGGGTGTTGGCGGTCCCGGTGTAATGGCTTCTCCCGTTCGCCACTAGAGAGGTTCGACGGACGAAGTTAATTCTCCCATTGCCGCCCCCTTGACGCCTCCGGCTTCTGATGCAGTTTCCGATGCCACCATTGCTTCTGATATCAATGCCAACACTGCCATTACCCCCGACTCTGCCCCGGGCTGTACCAATCCATCTCATTTAACAGCATCACGCATGTCCCGTGCTCGTCGTTTCAAGCATTGGTCTCTTTGCATGCGGAAAGCGCGGCGCCGCGTTAACTCGCTTTGAGCTTTCCTGCCTGGCTCGCTGCGTCGCTCGCACTGGCTTTGTTCCTTGTCCCAATCCCATTTATTTATAAGTCATGGGAAAACTCATGAGGTGTTTGCCGATTTCTATTACTTTCCTTTTTTATTATTATTCTAACCTGGCGTTTTTTTCTTTCCTATGCAAGTTCGTCGCGACTTTCTTTTTTATCTTACTTTATTTCTCTCCCTCTCTCTCTCCCTATCTCTCTTTGTACCCGTCTATTTCCTTCGTTGTCTTTGTTTCCCTACTAATCCTTGATATTTCCTTTTTCTTTGTCTGCTTGATTTATCTATTATATCATTTCCGTTCTGTTTTGTTCTTTTTTATATCAACACGTTTTCTGCCGCTCCTTTGCCTCTCTTGTGTGTTTTTTTTTTCTTTCTTTGTTTTTTTCCTGATTGCTTTTTACTTCTCTTTCAGTCTATCTAACCTTTCTTTAGTCTTTTTAATGGATTTTGCAAAACAATAAAGTAGTCTGAAAAATAACGAGCTTAGAAGAGACAATCCCTCTCATGTGGTTACTGTTGGTATTCAAAGGTATTGTGTATTGGTTGCTGCAGGTTTACTTGACTTTGCAAGCGGGCCAGATGTCGTATTTAAGTAAGCTAGTAGTAATATAAACAATACTGGTACAAATCGCCAGTAGGACATGCATGCTTGTCATTGTATGGTTTCATATTTTTATTTTTTGTCTTTGGACACATCCTACACCTCACTAGCTCTTCTTATAGCGAGAGCAGAGTTGGGGCCTTGATCTCGGTGCCCTTGACCTTGTCCAAGCCCTCGCCACCCTGTAAACAATTATTAGTGTTGCGTACATCGGCATGAAAAAATTATTCTGACTTACGTAGCTAGTTAGAGGGGAAACCTCAACGCCATTGTCCGGCCCCTCAGCAGTAACAGTAGCGCCGGCAGCCTCGACCCAACGACGGCCCTGGGCCATGATATCGGCGCGAGAAGTATCCGGGTCATCCTCCCCCGTACCACGAGCATTCTTGAGAGGGGAGAACTCATCTTCGCGGCGAACTTCCATGCAGGCAAACTTCTCCAGGCTAAGCATGGGGAACACATCAAAGACAAACTGCTCTAGCTTGACACCGTTGGGCTTGGTAGGCTTGATAACTTCGCCAGTCTGCAGATCGACATAAGGAATCTTTTTGCGGGCAACATGGTGAGGTAGCTTATTAGCCCATTGGGGGATGGAGTTTAGGAAGTCAATCGAGTAGTAGTGGTTGACAATATTGGCGGCACGGAAACGGAGCACGCCGGGTTGCTTAGAATCATGCTCGTTGGCAGTAGCCTCATCAATCTCCGAGTACTCGACAACATCGGGCTTTCCATTCTTCAACAAAATTAAACCGACACTTTCGGTGGGCGCACGCTTACGCACTACTTTGGTCGCAATATCGACCTTCTTCTCGGCAGCAAAGCCAATGAAGACAGGATCGGCAACCTTAACTAGGCAGTTGTCAACGCAGTAAGTGTGGATGTGTTCAATACCGCGCTTCTTCATGTCTTCTAGGACACCTGAGGCAACCAGAGCTGCGTAAATGCCGCCATTGCCATCAGGGGCGACGGCAACCTTTCCAGGGGAGTCCATGAGGATTTTGCCATCGTTGGAAATGCAAGGGAGCACGCCCTGCTCAAAGGTAGTGACATTCTGCTCCTTGAGACCGAAGAAGTTGTTCTCGCGGAAGAAAGCTTCGGTAGGGCCGCGCGTCGGACCGCTGGTCATGACGTACCACGGTACAGTCACAGAGTCGGCTGATTTGCCCGATGCCTGGGCAGCAAGTTGCTCTACACGGTGGATACGTTCACCTTGAATTTGGAAAAGAGACTTTTTGCTAGGCAACCCAATGTCGAAGCAGCCCTTGGGCGCAGAGCTACCCAAACGAGTACCCTGGCCTCCAGCCATCAAGACAACGGCCACCTTGTTGGAGGCAATCAAGTCCAGCCCAGACTTGTACCAGCGGTCGATATCGGCGGGGGCAGAGTCCATAATGGAAGCGGTGGCATTGTCGGGAAGAGGCTCGAGAGTAGGTACGGCGCTAGGTTCAGTGGGAGGGGGGTTGAGAGCAGTGGTAGCAAGTTCGTTGATGCGTGTGGGAGAAAAGGCAGATAGCTGCTTGAGCAGGGCATCCTGTTCGGTGGCGGAGAGCTTGTCGAAGAAGGTGAAGACTTGGCCTTGGCCAGCCTGCTCGTAAGCCTCGCGTAGTGAAGACATTATTATGTAAATATATATATATATATATATATAAGGAGGGGGGAAGTGTGTACACGTTAGAAGTCCGTAGTATTCAAGGACTACAGGTTTGGACAAAAAAAAGTAGGCAAATGTTGAGATAACAATGAAAAGATAAGTTGGGCGAGGCAAGATTTAGTTAGGCCAAAATTAATATGTAGAAGAAAGAAGCAAGAGGAAGAAGAAGATGGCAGGCAGATGTCCAGCCTTTAAGAACGAGTCAAATCGTATCGGTTAGTGCCAAGTTGTTACCTTGTTGCGCTTCTAGCCAGGGCGGTGAAGTGGATTCGGTAGCCGTAGGTCGCAGAAAGTAGCAAGTACTACTCTAAGAGCCCGACATGGTTGGGCAGGGCAATTGATTCCCAATCCTTAGATCCTCGCAGAAAATGACTTTTACGAGGGCTAGGTTCATGTATGGATACAAGACAATGGGAACAACGAGAAATAAAAGGCTGGCGGGTGGTTTAAGGGCAAGCGGGGTGTCACGAAGATTATGGTGCCGGTACATTGAGGGGGGGGGGGCGTACGGCTGTTTCTTACTATCAATGTATTCAACCGTATTAGTTACAGTACGAACTGAAATACAATGAATGGGGCTCCAGTTTGATAGGGCAACTGCCCAAGGGGGAAAACAAACAAAACAGCCCCTCCTCCCTAAGCAAGCTAGCTAGCAAAGCTTCATAAGCAGTAGCTACCTGCGCCCCAAAGCCGCCCTGTTTAATGCCCCACCCACCCCTAGCCATCCAAGTATCTAGATGTGTGTATAATATTGTCGTTGCTCAGAGTTCAGCTATAAAAAAGAGGTCGGTGGCTTGTTTCATGTCTCTATTGTCTCTAGTTTAGGTAATGTATTGCAGCCTTTGGGATTAACTTCTGCACGGAGTTGGAGGGGTCCGTCTGTACTTGCAGCAGCTTGCATCTTCGTGAACTGGATTAAAGCGGGGGAGGGGGAGGGGGGGCAGTACTCAGATTAGCATGCGTATTTGCAGGGCTAAGGTGAAGGCTGGCAAAGCCACCTCCTATGCAACTAGTTTTTTTTTTTTTTCTTCTTTTTCCTTTTACAACAAAATAGGTAATTGCCATTGCTTAATGTATCACCAAAAAGTTTAGTCCTGCTAGCAAAATACTAGGTGTTCTCACCAACCGAAGTCGAATCGGTGACCTTTCGATGGCAATTCTTACAAGTTACAGTCGAACGTGATAACCAGCTACACCATGGTGAGTTGCGACAGTGGTTAACCACTGCTCATGGCTTCCCGACAACGGCGTTTCCAAAAATGGGCTATATGACAATGAATTTGTGAGAAAATTCACGTTAAATATATTCAAATCAAATCACAATGAATTTGGCCCGGTTCCCGCCCAATACATTCAAGCTTGGATGACATCACGCTCATGAAATAGAGTTAACAATTCGGTCTTTTGGTGGAGTGTAGGTCGATCGATGCATTTGTCCTGCTGGCAAGCTTGATATACCCGCTTAGAATGGCCAGTCCAAAAGCAGAGACAGAAGCCGACGGGACCGATCCCGACACCGCCTCCTCATTTGCAGGAAAGCTGGATCTAACCAGCTTCGCCTTTACCGGTACAGCATCCCAAAGTCCACACCCTACCAAGTCCTTCCCGAGCCCAGCCTTGGCACCTATGCTAGGTAATAGACCCAAAAGGGCACATTCATTATCCGAGCAAAGACGAGTTAGTACTACTCTGCCTGTCTCATCCCCACCCAAAAGGAAGAAACGAAAAGCCATCCCATCCAGCTACGCTCCGCCCTCACAATATGCCCATCTAAATTTGCTTCCTGATGCCATCGACCGAGGGCTCATCGTGCTCTTTGTTGGGCTTAATCCTGGAATCCAAACAGCCCATAGCGGTCACGCCTACGCACACCCGTCCAACATGTTCTGGAAGCTGCTATACTCCAGTGGCATCACTCCGAGACGATGCCGTCCTGAGGAAGACCAGGATATGCCGGCATTATATCAGCTTGGCCTCACCAATATAGTAGCACGGCCAAGCCGGAATGGAGCCGAGCTAAGCAAGGCTGAGATGGATGCGGGCGTGGAAATTTTGGAGGAAAAGGCGCGAAAGTGGAAGCCTGAGGTCATGTGTATTGTTGGAAAGAGTATTTGGGAGAGTATATGGAGGGTTCGGTATGGACGCGGAATACAGAAGAGTGAATTTCGGTACGGATGGCAGCGAGAGACAGAGAACATGGGAGTTATTCAGAAGACGGAGGGGAAAGACGAATGGAGAGGAGCGAAGGTGTTTGTTGCTACAAGTACAAGCGGACTTGCAGCTACGTTGAGGCCTGCAGAAAAAGAGCAGATCTGGAGGGAGCTAGGCGAATGGGTTGAAAAGCGAAGGAAAGAGAGGCACGAAGACACTTAATAATGTCATCTACGTGGTGTATGGTCCCGGGATATAAAGTATTAAATAGTTGCGTCACAGGTGGTGAGCGCCAGACATATGTGAGTATGGTGGAGAGGCACGCATCTATCTTGACGTGAACATTTACTATGTCAACAAATTTATATAGACCAAGTAATTCTAGTAAATAACAAATGAAAGAAAAAGAAGATCACAAGAAGGCCAAGAAACAAAACAAGCGATGGCTCTAGATGAGGTTGGATTATACAGAAAATGTAATGAAGAAACGAAACATATCTGATCAGAACAAACAAGTTTTTAGTTATGTGGAATACAGAAAGGAAAAAATAACGACGACCAGAATGGCCTCTGAGATTCATCAGACCATGTGCGATATCCCCAGAGTATAGCTTCACGTCAATTAAGAGAACTGCAGCAAGGGTAGACTGGTCTTTGACCTGCTACTTTTGATCCGCCTCTTCACTTTCTTGCGTCTTGGCTGGAGAATCTGCTTTCTCGGGTTCCTCGGCGGATTTAACATCGGGTTTGGCTTCATCTCCCACATCCTCGTGAATTTTGATCTCTGGGCTACTGGGCTTCTCTTGTTCCTTCTCGCCAGTCTTCTCAGCTTCTTCAGGAGCATCTTCCTCCGCGTCTTTTGCCGCAGAGGTCGACCCTTGAGATTCCGCCTTTTGAGTAGGAGCTTCGGCTCGTGCAGCAGCCGTGCTAGCAGTTGGAGCAGTAACTGCTGGTGGCGGAGGTGGGGCAATCTTAGACGAGGGGACCAGCGACCAGTCGATTTCGCCGCCTTTACCATAACGGGTGACCAGCCATTCATTGGCCTTGCGGAAATGGCCACACGTAAAGTATCCTCTCGCAGCACTCAGGGGACTAGGATGGACGGCCTTGAGTACCAAATGGCGTTTCTGGTCAACCTTGACAACACGCTTGCCGGCCGGTGTGCCCCAGGCCATGAAAACAACGCCGCGCTGCCGCTTCTGCGCTACCAGGTCAATGACGCGTTGGGTGAAGCGTTCCCAGCCACGGTTAGCATGCGAGTTGGCTTCGTGGGCTCGCACGGTCAGGCAAGTGTTGAGCATGAGTACGCCACGTTCGGCCCACGGAGTGAGTAGGCCATTATTCTTGGGAGGCGTGACAAAGTCAGGGTAGTCATTGGTCAGACAAACATACATATTGCGTAACGATGGGGGCGTGATAGTTGGGGGTCGCACGGAGAAAGCGAGCCCATGGGCCTGGTTGACGTTGTGGTATGGGTCTTGACCAAGAATAACGACCTTGACGGTGTTAAAGGGGGTATACCGAGACCTAGAGTATACAAGGTTAATATTGGATACAGCAATACAGCACCATGGGGCCTACACAACCATTCTTACCAGGAGTAAATATCTTCACGAGGAGGAAACACCTTGCGCCCATTCGCAACCTCACGGTTCAGGAAACGCTTTAAGTTGAGGAACTCTTCAGTCACGATCTCGTCCTTGAGCAGGGCCAGCCATGATACATGGAGCGTCTCAATCTCCAACCTCAGGAGGTCTCGCTGCTCGTTGGTAAGAGACTGGACCCATTTGTCCTTGTTAAAGGCAGGCAAAGGGGCAGAGCCGCCAGCATTACTGCCTCCTGACGTTGACGCGGGCTTTGCATTAAAGAACGACGTGATGTTAGCATTGGGCTTTGTCTTCTTAGACTCCTCACCGTCGAGGGCGGAGGTTGCCTTGCGCTTGAGCGTACTCATTGCAGGTAATATGGAAGATGGAGGGGGTATGTGCGTGACGTGAGGTTGAGGCGCCAAAAACACAAGTCAAATCAAATCAAATGTAAGTCGCGTCGAGGGTCTTCGCGACAGCGCGTAAAGGGCTTTTTTTCTTGTTTTTCTTCGGGGGGACAAAAGAGATGAAAGTCGTTAAATCGGTCGTCTTAAGCTCTAAACTGTAGAGAAACGGATGTCGAGAATAACAAGCCACTCGAGATTATTTCCGAGACGTGGATGCAGATATAGCAACTACCTGTAGAATCAAAGAACAAATGTGGTTCTAGAAGGTTGAGTAAGTAAATAAAGAAGCAGCAAAACATGGGATAAAGAAGGCTTGAAGTGGCGAGACAGCAACCAACAACAAGAGGCAGGCAGCAGGCAGAAAAGTGGGTCTTACATTGCTATTTGATTGCTTAACCCTGAATGTACACAGCAAGGAGCAAATATAGATGGGTAGATTAATTACAGATCAAGTTGAGTACATCCAACAGCGAACGCCCGGTTACAACGGTTGCAAGGCAGGTAGAGAGAAGATATGGAGAGGGGAGAGGGAAAACGTATAAAAATTTGGGAGATGATAATAGAGAAAACAAAGCTATCAAAAAAGAGCAACGGGCAACGGCCTACCAATGTATGAAGTAAACAACCGGGATCAATAATAAATGGTACAAACATTAGAGTAGAGCTTGACAAAAATAACGCCCGCCAAACAAGCAAAGTACGACCAGCGTTCAAGTTATGGTCAGTTACCCTGAGAAACAAGAAAAAGAAAAAATGCCTTTTTAGCCCCTTAAGCCGCCCATGGCTAGTGGCCTACCTAACAAGAAAAAAAAACAAATGGGAACCGCTAAAATCTGAGAGATGATAATTCATAAGGAGAGAGGAGAGGGGGGGTGAAGAAAAAAGAGAAAAGAAAAGAGGGAGGACGGAGGACGGAGGACGGAGCAGGCAGAAAGACGTATGCTTTGCTCTGGAGAGAACGACACTCGGGACGTAGGCTTAGTATTTCAGAGATTGTTCTCTTCCACTGTCTTGGTTTTGTTCTCGTTTACAATGCGGAATCCAAGCTTGCAGACTTCGTAGCTGCTAATCATGATTCCGCATGCCGGTGCTACCTTGAGGGTCCGTGGTGCCCAGCCCTTCCAAAGGCCCGAAACCCCTTCGTTCTGGAAGATATGCCACAGCAACTTAGCCATGGAGTTCTGCTCCGGTGCTTTCGCTGCTTTCGCTGCCTTCAAGCCACTGTCGCGGAAGACCTGTGTGCGTGTCTTGCCGACATCAAACGGCGTTGTGATTATTGACGCGATAGCACCAGATATAGCGCCAGATATGAAGCTGTCAGTGAATGTATCTGACGAGCTTCCGTGTTCCTGGAACGCTCTGCGGGGCCGCCCCAGCTCGTCAATATCCTGCGTCACGAGTCGCTTGCTTTCGCGAAGATTGACCAGTTTGCCACGTATTGTCTCATAGCCCCACCAGTAAATGCCAGAGAACGGCACATCTCGCCATAGCGTCAGTGTCAGCCCGCGCCAGAGTGAGCGATAGCCGCTGGTTTCTAGCATTTGTTGCATGCCTCGTAGTGTCTCGATAACATGGCCCGATGTTGAGTGGCCTGCCGATGCTTGTAACCTTGTGCGGAACAATTCAATCGGGTTCACAGCAGTAGCGGCCAGTGTGCGGGCTGTAGATCCTGCGACTAGTGGCGCCCAATCTTCATGGACAATTCGGGAAATAGGACTGTGTTGGTCGGATCGCAGCCACTCATAGCCGGTAAAGTATATGATATTCGACGGTACGGACATGACAAGAGTCGGCGACAGGCCGCGCCATAATGTAGAAATGCCCTCGTTTTGGGCAATCTTGCGCAGGCCGTCCATGGTCGAGCTGATGCGGGTTTTCTGAGTGAGTTCAACAACACATTGCTCGTCAATGGCAGCAGCAGCGGTTGCGGTGGCGATGTTTTGGCGGGGTAGGACGCAAGATTCGGGATTACCTGCGAAGAAAACTTCGCGGCAACAGGCCGTGACACCCAAATCGGCAGTTTGGAAGGTTCCAAGATTAGATGTGGTGAGTGCGAGTTTTGAAAAGTCGATTGTTGGCGGCCGAAGATGTTGTGACTGTAGGCGAACTCGAACAACATCGAGGGGCGTTACTGAAGAGTACCAGATTGATTAGCCAATGTCAAGAAGGGCCTAGATGAACCTGAACATCTGCGTTTGGAAGGGAATACCGAGAACATACCAAGCAAGGAAGTAAGCAGACTTCCAGACATCGCCGAAATCATTTTTTGTGGTGCTGTAATAACGTCCTTGTCGCCATTTGAGACAGTCGAAGTAGCTTTTCGTGCTGGCAGTGGTGTTGGTTGTGTATGGACTTGCCGGGGCTCCATGACTCGTGATGACGTCGAAGTCAGGGACAAGCTATAATAGAGAGAGAGACGTAGTTGGAGCGTTGTATGGGAAGGATATGGGGTGCGAGTGCGTAATGTGAGCGTAGAGGGCGAGAGCCTGACGTAACGATCTTTCACTAAAGCTCGGTCGTCATGAGTCGCTGTTGAAATATCCAAATTACAAATTGTAGTATGAAGAGTTTGCCTGGAGATTTGATTTGATGTATTACTAATATAGAGCAAAGAAAAAGGGAAAGTGTAAAAAAGGTTGATAGTCCGGAGATGGAAACTGCAAGATCGAGAGACCGCAATAGGAAAGAACAAGAGGACAATGACAAGAAGAGAAAAAAAAAAGAATCCAGAAGCCAGCGAGGACGCGATAGACGGCGGCAAAAGTCGAGAGGGGAAGCCGTCTCTTATTCTAACTTGAAGAAGTCAAGATCGTTTTATCAATCGGCTATGATCTAAAGACAAAAAAGGAAGTGGCTTGGCTGAGCCCGCTCTTATTTCTTGTTCTTGAAATTTTCGCCGCTCACACATCTGACTGCTTGTTGAAGCAGGTACAGGGGTACATCCCTAGCTGCGGCTGGGTCGGCTTATGGCGGTTCTAATAGAAGAAGGAGGGGCTAAAATTTGGTGGTCGGACCACGTGACCTCGCGTTTGTATTATATGCCCGACGTCGGAAGCCCATCTGGCACTTTGGCTCAAAATCTGATAAGAAACAACTGGTTATCAGATCTCAACAAGGAGATATATAGGGTAGCGAAATAGAAGGTCTGATGGTCAAATACCGATTTTCCTTCAGCCCTATGCTATGCCTTGGCGCAACTAGTTTTCGTATGGGCTGGAAACTTGACCAGGAGCCGAAAGCAACACAGATTTACGAAGATTCCGGCACAAATCGAGCCTAAGTTTGAATATAATTTACATGACTTCATCTTAGATGCACTAAGATTGACTCTTTGCAAAGACGACTCCAACACCGAGGTGAGGTGACGAGGAAGGTATTCCGGTACAGCTACTTCCTTGTTCTATTGAACGTTGGCCTATTGCTTTCCCGTGGAATACGACACCATGTTTTAGACGAGAGCGAGCAGATGTCGTCTTCTGTGGTATGGAATTCCAGAATTAGCTACCATGTGGCGCACTGCATGAAATAGCCTAGTGAAAGCGACTGGCGGAGCGGCTAGTGTAGTTTTGCTTTACTGCCAGTCGTCAAGAAAAAGAAAAGAAAGCACATCCTAAACCTCGTCATAGAGCCCCCGCTGGGCGCCCCCTTCTGGACCTGTCGTCTTCTCACTTCCCCGGTGCCCTTGGTCTTTTAGCTGACTACAGCGATCACACTTACGTGGACATCCAGAGCTAGAGACACCATAGTACTTATCAAAATCTTCATGCTCCTCTTAATTGCAGATGTGTCCAGTTCTGCTCTATCTAAGACACGGGATTGAAAGCTTTGAAGAATTTATGTGGGTGAGCGATAGCCTTCCTGATTTCTTTACATAGCTCTTTGCACTGAATATACAACTGGGTTCTCTCCTGGGCACGCTGTTTTGGAACTCTAGATTCGTTCCTTGGCACTCCGGCTTCGCTCATGTGTCTGCATGTTTGCTTCCCTCTAGGCCCAAGTGGCTTGAAACTCATGGAACTGATACCTCTCATAGGACTCTTGTTCCTCCAGGGGCACAGGATTAATTTTGATTGTCGACGGCGTTCTAGGATGCGCTGTTTCGTGTACATGGGCTACGTAGTCGATATACTACGCCTTTACTGTCTTGGCAGAGTTAGATTCACTCGGCTTCCGTGTGCGCTGTGGCCTGCTTTGCTGCTTCATAGGCTCCGTATACTTCTATGTCTGCCACTTCCATTCCCTTTTTTCCAACAGCCATGTTCAGTGTTCAGAGTAGCCTCATTTACGGTGGTTACCCATCCTGTTCCTATGTTGCCCTTTTCATCTCTGGAGCAGTTAAGTTAGGCAGACAATAAGCATCCGTAGGAAGGAAATATCCTTTTCCATCCTGTGTTTTTCTGCTAGCTTAAATTTCTCCCCTTCATCGATGAGGATGACTGACTCGGTGGCCTTTCTTTTGTCCCCAGTCGCCTGGATCGGGCTAACTTCTTGGGTCGCGGCAGCCTGGGCTTTCGCCTCCAATCCTTGTTGAAGCTCTGTCTGGACCTTCACGCACTCCATCTGATCCGGAGTGCCATCGGGGCCGACCGCCTTGGGGTAACTACATCGTCGCTCTTGCACATGTAAGCAGACGCTCCCCCAGCCGACCAGATTCTATATACGGCGATCGTACGGGAACTGATCCGATGGTACATCATAGATAGCAAGCATCCGCTCTCCAGGCTAGAAGAACAAAACTTCTTCTGCAGTCTACTGAAGCTTCTACCAAACCCTCCCCCAAGGTATAGCACAGTAAAGGATGAGCAGCAACCAGCGGACCCACCATCTGCAGAGGCGGTCCGGAAAGCGAAATACAGGTCGTCAGATCTGGCTGCTTCTTCTGCGGAAGTTGGGCGGAAGTGGCCGACGCAGCGATCCGGGCTATAAACAGGGGCTTGAGAGATATACCCGACCGAGTACTGAGAGGTACAAACACGGTCTGGATAAGCTTGGACAACCAGGAAGTGGTCAAACGAATGAAGGTCAAGTCAAGGTCTGTGGAAACATCACAGCATATCGTAGACTAGACCAAGATATACATATAGAACAAGAACAACTGTAGGAAACACTTGAACTTCTCAAGAAAGACGGATTCAAAAGCACCAAAGAGCCTTGAAAAGTCCTAGAGACCATATCAGCGGTGGTATCAGAGCATGCATAGTAGTTTCAAGAAATACCACCAGCGGTTTAAACACGGGGCAATAGGCTGTGGCCTTAAGCACAAGTTGGGTCGAACTCGTATTAGTGACACTGAATCAAGTCCACACTTTTGCGGGTTTTCTTCGTCTCGACAGCAGCAGGGGATTGTCTTACGTAGGCCCCTATGGGTGCGACACCGGCGCTATCCGGGGCTGCAAGGACACGGGCAGCAGGAGTTACAGAAAATAGGTGCTAGAAAACTTAGTCTCCTCCGGAGCTCTAGACTCCCAAATTGGGGCCCCTATTGTTATTGTTATTGTGCTATTTTACGTCTACCTACTGTTATTTCGCAGCAATACGACAGCGTGTTCCGGGCAAAAACTGCTGGTTGATGTCATCTTCCAGTAGCCTCTGGGCGGTCAGCGGTTGCAGGTTTGCTTAGACTTTGAGCGGCTCCTATGACTTTTTCAGGGTCCGGCGCTTAGGCCAGGAGAGCTCTCGGTCCAGCATAGCCCTAGGGCGTGCCTGCGGGTTTCCAGGGTTGGGTACCTGGTGTTTTTGGTCTGCGACGACCGCGTGTGAACTAGTCTAAAAGGCCGCCGGCTTTCGGCACGGGGGGTAGGCCCCGGCGGAGTACAGCGGTGTTGTCCTTTTGTATGCATGGCTGTTGCCGCATAGTTTCTATATAAATCCTTTTCCCTCTCTTT
Source organism: Ceratocystis destructans (assembly GCA_038407095.1). Taxonomy (NCBI): domain Eukaryota; kingdom Fungi; phylum Ascomycota; class Sordariomycetes; order Microascales; family Ceratocystidaceae; genus Ceratocystis; species Ceratocystis destructans. Next base: position 70,527 of record JAXASZ010000308.1, read on the forward strand.
GCCGGTGGCCGGGAGTAGGGCTTCCTCAGCCTCCTCACGTGAAGCCCTCCTCGACATCTCCTTCCGATCCTGCAAAAGCACCCTCTGATCTCCTCCGTTCTCTCCGCCCTTCCGTCCCGTTCCTCCTCATCCCCTTCGTCCCCTTCGTGGCTGTTGGTCGTTCTGTCTAGAAGTTGGTTGTGTCATCCTGGGCTGCCTTTGTCTAGGACGGTCCCCTGTGGAATGCGACGGCAGTGACCCGCCTCTCCACGTTTCGTGGGGGCGTGAGCCCCAATCGTCTTTGCTCTGTGGCTTAAAAGTCTTTAGACTCAATTTGGGGTTCCAAACCCTAACATCAGACTCCTTTCCCCTCTAACCATTTTTCCAATGCTATAGTATCTTCCAGAGCTTCCATTGGTTCTCAAACCTGCCCATTTAACCAAGTACTGGGCCTCCCTGCGGCTTGTGGCTGGACGCTCTTGTATGATTTCTTCGACTTCCCATTCCTCGACACCATCGATTTCAACTGGTCCCGGTGTGGTGTCTGTTGAGTGTGCGTTTTGGGATGGGAACGGGTCGTTGGAGAAGTGTCTCAACCTGTCTGCGTGAAAAACATCGTGACCTCTGGCTCCCTGCAAATCTAACCTGTAGTTATGGGAACCCACTTCTTCTAACACCTGCTGCTTTTGGTAGCGGGGTCTTGATTTTCGACCTGGGCCTTCTTGTTGCGTGGTGTACGTGCTCTTAGCTAGCCAAACCCAATCGCCCGGTTGAAATCGACGATGCGGCTGCCTATGTTGGTTTGCGCGTTCCTCCATATCTGTTCTCGCAGCGCTCAGTGCAGACTGTGCCCACTTGGCCTGGTCAGCCAGGGTTTTCATTATTCTAGTGGCTTGTGCCACAGGGCTCTGGTTTTGGTCTGGTGGTAGCGCCAAGGGAGCAATTGCTTCTGGCTGTAACTGGACGGGTTCCGGGTCAAAACCGTGGGTCATTGCGAAAGGTGAGGTTTCCGTGGAGGAAGAAGTGGCTGCGTTCAAAGCAAATTCGACCATCGGGAGGCAACTGAGCCAGTCGGTGCGTTCTGTCAGAAGCTTTGATAATTTCACTTTGATCTCAGCGTTCATCCTTTCCGTGGCTCCGTTTGACTGGGGGTGGTAAGCAGTGGTCAATCGACGGTTTACCTTCAGTGTCGACGTAAGGTGTTTCCAGAACATATTAGCAAACTGTCTGTCCGACGTTATGCTCCTTGGTAAGCCATGTCTTGGGTAGTACGTCTCGAGAAAACGTGTTGACAGGTATTTGATATCCAAACTGTGGCATGGTATCAAGATAGTTCCTTTCGAGAGATGGTCCACGATTGTCATGACATGCTTGTACGATTTCCCATCTCTTTTGCACGTAGGGAGTGGTCCAATCAGATCTAGGCCAATATCTTGCCAAGTATGGTCAGGCACAGGAAGAGGTTTCAATAAGCCTTGCTTCATCTGGCGCATAACGTTGGTGCTACCGCATATTTCACAGTTTCGGCAGAAACGTTTGACATCAGCTGTGTAATGTGGCCAGAAATAAGTTTTGGAGACTTCTTGACACATGACTCTTTGTCCTGGGTGAATGAGCATTGCTGAGTCGTGAATTTCTTAAAGGATATTTGTACGTAACGGTTCCCCATTTAGGCATCCAGAGTCGAGATCGGAAACGGAGGCGACCTTTTGAATCTAAAGAGCATTCTGACAATGAAACTCTCTCCAGTGGTTTTTCAAGCTTTCGGGCCACGTTGGTGTTCCTGATGCTACGACGGTGCAAGCAAGTGAGTAATCTGCGTCTTCAGACAGAGCTTCATTCCACAGTTTATTTAGGCTTTCTTGTTGAAACGGGGAAGGTACCGATGGGGTGGGAGTGTGTACGGGTCGGACGCGTAATGAGTTACCTTCGCCTGGCGTCAGTAATTGTCGGTGGCGGGCTTTCAGTCGAGGGTCTTCTGGGTCCTGTGGCATGTGTAATCTTGAGAGTGCATCTGGGAGGGGAGAAAGTTTTCCAGGGCGGTGTTCCAAGACTAAATTGAATTCTGAGAGAAGGGTTGCCCATCTGGCTTGTCGTTCTGACAACTGCTGCGCTGTTGTAAAATGTAGCAGGTTTTGATGATCAGTCAGTACTTTGATGGGGCCTTGGGCTCCACGCAGTTCTCCTCGCCATTCCTTCAAGGCTCTTACGATCGCGAGCATTTCTTTGTCGTGTATCTCATAATTAGCTTCGGAGGGTGACAGCTTTTGACTAATATAAGCTGTTGGGTGCAATCCGTCCGGATGTTCTTGCAGAAGAACGGCTCCAGTACTATACCCTGATGCATCTGCCTCGACCGTGGTGGGGAGGGAGTGATTAAATAGTCGGAGAATAGGAGCAGAGCAAAAGGAATCTTTTAGTCGGGAGAAGGCGAGCTCACAGTCTTTGGACCAAACAAACGGAGATTGGTTGCCTGTCAGTGAACTAAGAGGACCCGCGATGGTGGCAAAGTCTTTAATAAAAGGGCGGCAAAAGTTTGCAAAACCCAAAAATCCCCCGACATCCTTCGTATTCTTTGGGGTGGGCCAGTTTTTGACTGCTTCTACCTTTGCAGGGTCTATCGTTGCCTTTCCAGGCTTGATGATGTATCCCAAATACTTGACTTTCTTGGCGGCAAACTCACATTTGTCGATGTCTGCCGTCAGTCCTGCTCCCACCAGCTTGGCTAGCACTTTGTTCACTTGTTCGTGGTGTTCGTCGAGGGAGCCGTCTGTAAATACCAGGATATCGTCGATGTAAGCAGAACAAAACACATCCAAATATTCTTGTAGAACGCTGTTGAGGAAACGTTGGAAATGGCCGGGGGCGTTAGATAAACCGAATAGCATAACATTCCACTCGAAAGAACCCAAGCGGGTGCGGAAAGCTGTTTTCCATGCGTGTCCTGGTTCCATCCGTACGTTATGAAACGCTGCAACGACGTCGAGCTTAGTAAACCATTGTGCCTGGCTAATTTGTCGAAGAGTTTCTCTGAAGTTTGGTAGTGGATAGCGGTCCTTTTTCATGATTTTGTTGAGCAACCGATAATCTACGCAGAACCTCAGTCCGCCGCCTGGCTTTTTGACAAATATTATCAGGGCTGCTGCCGTGGAGCTGCTTATTCGGATAAACTTTTTGTTGAGCAGGTTCAATAAGGTTTTACGGAGGACAACCAGTTCGTCGTGCAAGAGGCTGTAGAGTGGGCCCCAAGGTGCTTCAGAGTCCGGGACTGTGAGGTTAATTTCGTGATTCATGCCTGGTCGAAGGGGAGGCAGGCGACGTGAGTATAAAGCTTCTGGGTCGAAAGCGATTATGTTGTCCTTTTCAATCCAATCAGGGATCTTGTCTTTCCATTCGTTGGAGCAGGAGTCCTCTTCCTTGGCTAATCTTTCCAGTGTTCTATTAATACCGTGCAGACTTGCAGCGAAAACCTTGAGGTCGTGGTGCCAAATTTTACGTATGCGGGCAACTTTCAGTTCGGTAGGCTTGTTATCTTCCAAGTTGGTTGTTTGGGACTGGGGTATTGAGAATTTTGGGAAGACGAGGCGGTGGTTTGCACAGTCTATGCTAGCTTTGTGGTGATGTAGCCATGGATATCCTATCATGACCTCTTCTTCATAGATGTCTGGCACTACGAGTGCTAACACTACTTCTCTTAGTCCGCCTATATCTAATTCAAATCGGGCGGGTTGTGTAGCGACCGATGACGGTTGGTCGTTAAAGGGTTTTAGGGTGAGGGGGTGGTTGAGCGCGGAGCAAGGAAGTTTATATTTCTTCACGAGTTTGTCGGATACGATTATCGACACAGTAATTCCCGTGTCTACCAAAGCGACTGCAGAATAGTTGTTATTTATCACCATGTCTACGTTAAGGGATCCTTTGATCAGTAGTGGGGTGTGAAGAGTAGCCTTATTTCCTGCTAGCTGTTTCCTCTGGTTGCGACTGTAACCAGAGGAAGCTAGTTTTCCGCCAGTTCATCATTTTCATCATTGTTTTCCAGAAGCGCATCATCTTCCAGGGGGGGTATAGCCGTTGTTTTTCGGGCTCCAACTTCTTGGGGCTTGGGGCCCACGCCGTAGGGGCATTGGCGCACGAAATGTTTTGACGAGCCACAGCGAATGCATCTTCCGTCCTGTTTGCTCTGTTCGCGCACTTCTGGAGTTACCCATTTGGCCTTTTGGCGGGCCAACTGTTGGTCGGGAGACACTCGACGAGTCCGTTCCCAGTCCATCGCGTTAGGGTCCTGCGGCGGGGCTGCTTGAGAGAACAACAAACTGTCGTCTTCCCTCTGCTGTCGAAGCATTTACGACGCCGTCACCGCTTTCCTCTTGTAATCTTCGTAATTCGCAGGTGGTAAATTATTTTGGATCCATCTGCGGAGGACGGGGTCGAGGCTCTGTCTGAACCAGAGAATTTTCTGGCTGTCGTGCAGGTTATCTCCTTTTGCGAGGTTAAGAAGGTCTTCGAATCTCTGGATGTGGTCATCGATCCGAGCACTACCTTGGCGAATGGTTTGAATTCGTTGGGGGGCCTTTTCCTGTGCGGCGGGATCCTCAAAATCTTGCTGTAGCCGATCGAGAAATGCGTCGCATGTATCGGGTGCGTTGTAGAGGTTGGTATCGAGGATACGTTTGATGCGATTTCGGGCTGAATTCGCCGCGCTGAGGTAAATCAGAGTGCTGAACTCGTGATGAGATACATGACCCTTCTCGACGGACCAGACGCGTTTGATTTGGCCGAACCATATCGCAAACTCGTCGGGGTTGGTTGATGTGCGACCCGCGTCTCGGTGCAGTCCATCTGGTCCTCAGACCGTGCCTGTGCCCGCTCAGTTCCTTTTGGGCAGGCCTTTTTCTTCTCCGCGGTGAGTTTTTGCTGAGCCTTACTCACCAGCTTTCTCTCCTCCGGAGTGGTCCCCTTCCCACAACCACAGTGCCTGACACAGGTTTATAAATCCACGTTATAAGACCAAGTGTACTACCACGCCTAGCCATAACCTTCTTCTGCACATCACGAGTATCATCCAGGCTATTAACATATTGTTTAAAACCTAGGCTAGTTCTACCGACCAGACATTTATGCATGATTCCACGCAATAGCATGGTACATGTGACCCGTAGTGTTTGAAGGTCCTCCCATATCTCATTCATCAGGTCCCGGGTGATTCTTGGCATTGTTGTGTGATTTAGCTGGTGGTTATTTGTTGACAGACAGGCATAGACTAATGAAGGTGTGAACCCCCTTATTGAGTTGTGTCTCCTCGATGAGAAGCGTTTCTCAAGTGATAGCCTGAACTCAGCACTATCCTTTAAAACGTCGGAAACTCCAGGTCTATGTATACTATTTTTTCACCAACACAGTCCAGGTTTGGGCCTCTACCTGTAACTATGGTGATGACATGCCGTGCGTTGCCTAGTGTTGTTTGTCCGAGTTGTTGTTCTAGGCGCTGCTCGGGGGACAGGTGAACGTTTGTACTCCTGTGACTTCGCCTCAGTGCGAAGCAGGGTGAATACCGTGGAGAACTTGGTGATCATCCTCGTCTGGAATCTCAGAGATCCGTAGTGTTTGCCAACTGCTGTCATCATGTACGTTATCTTGGACCTATCCAGGAGATCCAGGCCGGTAGCAGATGCTTTGGCAAGCAGTGTTTGGTATCTCTCCAAGAACCTCAGGAGAGTCTCTCCAGGTTTAAACTCCAACGTGCAGAGTTCTTCCTCCACCTCGGCTGCCGGGTCTGCCATGTCTCCGATGGTCAACATTCGGAGCTGTTCCACCATATAGGTAAAAGATTTGCAGGCTATGACATGCTGCTGGAGTTGTAGGGAAACGGTGTCACGCACCGTCCGCATGATGCGTAGTTCGGTGGGATGTGGCAGGTCGTCTACATCATCTGGTGAGAGTTCCACTTCCTCCAGTGATATTCTCATGGCATCATACCACGTGTTCCATGTCAATTCTGAGGATAAAACCGATTCTGTTCTGACAGAAAAGGACCACTCTTTTTGTTTGAGCTGTGCCACAATCATCTCTTTGGGGTTGTGGATTGGTTTATTATCGATCGTTGATGTATCCACAGTTCCCTTGTTCGTCGTGAACTTGGTGAATATTTCCATCAGTTCCATGACGCTGACCGTGACTGTCTTGTCTGCGTTCTGTCGATTAAAATTCTGCTCGTGGGCAAAAGGTGCCCGAGTGAAGTCGTTGAAATTGTGCTCGGGGGCAGAAGGTGAATCCCGTGGTGGGAGCATGTTGTTTTGATCGGAGTTGATCCTTGCAGATCGGTGTGTGTTGGACATATTGGATTGGGAATACTTGACTAGTAGTTGTCGCGTAGCGCGGGCTGATAGCCTATTATTGAGGTACATCTTTGATTTAACTTGTCTTCAAAACTGATAATCTCTTCCATTCGGGCCGCAAAAGCAGCAGCATCTCGGAACAGGGCTGAATCAGGCGGGCCAGAGATTGGTTCGAATCCGTAATTCGCAAAGAATGGGGAAATATTCGTGCTTTCGGAGTATTGGACATTGCCAGAGAACTCAGCTAGCGCCAACCAATCTTCAGAGTTTGGAACGCGGATTCACCAGGATACCGGTGCAGGTTTTATTTTTCGGTGGCTGCGGATTCTTGTGGTCGGGGGATTTCTTACTTGGGTTGTCCATGAAACTCATGTTGGCGGTGATTTTCTTATCGTCCCATTTTGTTTGAAGGTGTTCTCCTTGTTGGAGACACCAGGCAAAGCCTGTTGTGAATTGAATTTTGATAGAATTGAGTTATTAAGAGGTTAAGGTTTTTCCGTTAGGGCACATCGCTTCAAATGTAGCTACTCACATACTTACCCGATGCTCACCCGGATAGTGGCAGAATAGATAGACTAAATAAGTTGGTGGGCGGGGCTGGGTACCTGGGTCCCGATATCGAGTAAACCCTAAATGATGCAAACCAGGGTTGAAGCAGCAAGTCTTTACAAACGTCATCTTCCATAACAATCAAGGCGGCTAGGAACCCTACACAGAGGTACAGGAGCAATGCGAGCGCCGGGCTTGCTGTCTCAGACTGCTAGTGGTTAAATGCTAATGGCACTATGCTCTAGGTAGTTTCGGTCTTCCTAGCGCCTTCACGAAAGCGGAACGCCCCAGCTGAGCTGATGTTGCTTCTGCTTGGCGGTCCTCCCAACCCAGGAGAACGGTGAATAATATTTCTAACTTGGATTGTGTACGGCTTTGTAGAAACACCATTGTTCATGCCCTAGCTGTGTCCCCACTGCCATCCTGGAAGAGCTCGTTTATTTTTTGAGGCAGTTGGAGACATGGAAAAGTAGACAGTCAAAGAGGCCACCGGTTTGTACATCATCATACAAGCACTACTTGCGGATAGCCGCGAAATTAATACAGGGCTAGCCTTTCTTGCACTCTCCCGCTTGAATTCAAGGCTTTTTGCCAGTTGCATTCAGCTATGGCTACATGGTGCGTGTCCCCAATTCACAAGATACAACCCCCATGTATGGTGATATCGAGATGCATGTTGGCCTTTAGTAAATGCCACTTGATCCGTCACTTTGTGAGCTGTTTTCAACCTAGTTGCATCCTCAAGGCATCCTTGATAAATAGACGGGCCAAAGTCAATGCAGTTCTGAGCATATAGCCTGTTGCTCTTCCATTACGTTGATCATAGTGGTAGGCTGAATTGGTCTCCAACTTAACCATGGTGGTGCCATAGGTGCTAGGAGTGCGGGGGCTGGCATGCAAGCGGTGGGGGTATAGTTGGCAGAGGTGTAGGCCGTGGAGGCTTATCTTTGATAATGGGCTAGGATGGTGGTATTGCAGCTTTTATTGCTTGCAAGATTGGGCCTCAAGTTGAAACATGCTATAATAGCTGTAGATGCCTTTGTTGACATGCCTCTGAGATAATTACACGGCCTAATGTATGACATCTGTCGCATCCTAGCGACGATTTTAGTTAGACTATTATCGTGACCGCCTCAAATATGCGAGACTTCCGCCAAGTACCGAAATGTGTCACTCTTGAGTTTGCAGTAACTAAATTGGCCTAGCGCTGTCAAGACCTCCACAGGAACTGGGCAGTGCTGTTGCATTTGAAGGCCAATGGGACGAAAAATAATCCAGCTAAAGGACTTGGTACTGGTTGAGGAAGCATGTCCATATGTGAGTACAAGGCAGTCCTGTAGACCTGGAAAAGAGACCTGGGAAATCCAACAGCCACTCTTCCCTCTAGCTGGCCTTCTTGGAAGCAAGAAATTAGACGTGGCTTGTATGAATGACTGCTACGGCAAGGCCTCAAACCTTGGGACTTGGACTGACATATCAATCCAGCCTGAGATTCATGTAATAATATCAGTATGAAACATTGTTCTTACAGAGACTCTAAGGGGACTGATGTGCCAATATCTGTTGGTGAAGATCCATTCTATGAAGGCAAGTCGCCACCTCTAGTCCATGGTGTTACATTGCAGCGCAAGTAAATGAAGATGGATGAGTATGGTCTGGCGAATGATAGTAATGTTGATTTCGCTAACTTACACACAGCGTTAAACATCTATATTACACCCTACCCAACATAAGTTTGTGAGTCTTGCTCTAGGAGCCGTTGGCTGAGCTATTCTGCCAACTGTCGTGACTAAGACGAGCCTAATATATATACAATGTCGGTTCCATGCTGGATGACATATCGAGGCCACTGTCTAGTAAGTTATTGAGCCTAATGCTACCGTACTGTCGCTGCGACGTGGGCTTCGCGGGGAGTTTCGTCGAGAATGGGGGAGACAGGCGCGCATAGCGGTAGTAAGAGATAGATTGGCATACTAGACATAACCTCTGACTGCAATGTTCGGTAATGTCACTTGCAAGTACCAGGCTCGACCTTCCTATATACGCTGTACTTGATAGATAGACTTAGTTGGATTCTAGCTGCTGGGAATCTCTTGCGCCGCAATGATGTCGGTGTGTATCCAGCGTGCCACGTAGCTGTTCATGGCAAATATATTGAGGCTGTAGTACACGGTCTATCACAACAGAATGCTCCCCTTAAACATCGTGCGGCGCTAACTACAACAATCCAACCAATGAGAAACACATATGGCATGATAGGCTAACAAGCCGGGCGGCTTGTTTTGGGTATTGATTGTATCTAATGCGTCACTTTTTTGTGTAGTCTTGTGACATCTGCTGTGACTTTGCTCACCGCTCCCGTATGATACATATATAGGTGTACCATCACCCCAAAAATGAGCAGGCCCAACTCACCCGGTTCATTCACTATACTAACTTCGCTGCGTTATTTTTGTCACATATTTCCCGGAACTGCCCTCACTTCTTATATTGGGTTTCATCACACCAGGTCATGTATAACGTCATGGAATCAACAGCATCCGCCACTGAAAACCCGGCGATAATCCTCTCTCTTGGTAAGCTACTGCAGACTGGTTCTATGCTCATGTTGCTAACTATAATAGATGGCGGCGGCGTTCTTGGCCTATCTAGTCTCATTATCCTTAGGAATATTTTCGATGAATTAAAATTAGCCAAAAATCTAGAACAAGTGCCTAAGCCTTGCCAGATATTTGACTTGATTGGTGGTACAGGCACCGGAGGGTGCGGCTTTCGTCATTCCCATCCACATATTACGGATTGTCTACTGACACAATTGCTCTAGGATCGCTGCCATCATGCTTGGCCGGTTGGAGATGACTATCGAGGAGTCCATTGCCGCTTTTAAAAATCTGATTAAAACTACGCCTGTCCCTAAGCCAACCAACGGTGTGGACCTCTCTACAGGCACCTTTCTAGCTGACGATTTAGAAAGGGTCATCAAAAAGATAGCCCAGGACAAATATTCCCAAGTCCGCACCGGCCAGGATGGGAATGTTTTGTTTAGAGACAAAGAATGCACCAATACGTAGGTCTTGCACACCCACCAGACGTGATTTATCTCTAACACTCTATCTGAGGTGTGCAGTGCTGTCTTGGCATTGACAAAAGTCAACATAGACACACTTCCCACGTTGTTAACTACATATGGCGAATGTGACCGATTCGCCACATGCAATGTTTGGGAAGTCGCCAAAGCTGCATCTGCAGCTAATAGCCTTTCAGATGAGATCGAACTTGGTCAGGAGGACGAAGCATTCATTGGCGCTGAATATGGTTATAATAACCCATGCGAGATCCTGATAATCGAAGCCAAGAAGTTATTCCCAAAAAGGGAGCAAATAATTCTCAGCATTGGCACTGGTGTCAAGAACGTTGTTGAGATTGGCGATCAGAGCGAATCTCTTACCGATGCCCTTCGTAGAATCGCCATTTCGTCTAATAAGTCCGAGATCCAGCTTCAAGACAAATACCGTAACGACCCAAGATACCATAGATTTAACGTTCAGCATGGCCTCCGAAAGTCCGAACCCAAAGACTTTCAGAAGGTAAGCAAAATAGCGTCACATTCGAACAACTATGTTGCAGAAGAGAGTAACTCTATCACGAGGTTCGTCGATCTTCTTAAGAGTGAGCTTAGGTTTCCATTGTTGCAGACTGAAACTCAGGCCATTGTTCAAGTCCCTTCAGAACCCTCATCAAACAATATTCGTAAGTGCCTTTCATCAACTGAAGATTATACCATTGTGCACCAGTGGTTTGGTTTTCACGGTGTAGCTCTTGTACTAAAACTCTCTTAGGGTCGGTGGAAGGACAAAGGTTGCGGCTTATAGAGAGCCCGGCTCAAATAGAGAGGCAGCTTCAGATCTGGAGCTTTAATCCGCGTGATGCGCAAGTTCCGTCCAAGACTGCTTGATAGAGCGTAGTTTTGGATATTGAATGCGTAGATTCGCAGTCGGAGTCGGAGTGACTTGGAGCAAGATAGAACCAAGTATTGCGTAGCAACATGGAGTCTCAGCCATGCTGTGGCCCTGTCATGTCTAGGCACATTCCATTGTCGATAGGATAAACTGAGATTTTTCGAGCGAAGTTACCTCACACTGTCAGAACGTGGCTGTAGGCCGGAACATGAATCGCTCGTCGTAGTCAACGTTCTAGATAGGGAAAGCACGCAGGAAAGCCCACTCAATACAAGAGATTCCACGAAAACTGGGCAATCTGGATTGGCGCTACCTTGCTGTGGAACTGACTGGCCGTCTTAGGTCATTTTCAAGCGCCGTCGCAGTGATGACTCGGCCCAGCTGCTTTCGCTTTCCTTGCGAGGACAGCACGAGAGTAGGCAATTTGACCGTAGCATATGTACACATCTATATCGGCTGTCTGCGGAGATGCACTCCGCCCAGAGTTGCGCTACTCACACCCAGATAATAGGCTTCATACGGCGCGGTCCGAGTAGCAAAAAGAATGACACAACGCCGACCGGCAGGGGCATGGCAATGGGATTTCTTAGCGTGTATGGAATCACATATGAGCGAGACCCAGACCAGACTCGTAACTATATAATAATAAAGACACATGAAGTGCTCTTTACAAGGTGGAAGTGCAGCAAGCGAGTTATCTCAGCATAAGAAAGTTTGCCACAAGACTGAAAAAGAATGGTGTCTAGCTACGATTGGTCAGACGTCTATCGCAGATTTTTGGTGTAAAACAAAGATAGGGGGTATAAATGTTGGTTCACAGCAGTCGGCACCTTCGACAGCTAGAATACGGCTGAGCTCGCCCAAGAGGAGAACATCTTGAAACTGCGTGTACTGCTTGCGCTCTCCTTCTTCTCTCTGTTAGGAACTTTGACTACGAGAGATCACACCCGGAACTTTAGCCACGTGCGTATGTCTGCACATACAGTCAGTCATATTCAGACAGAGGAGTACCAAAGGGAGGCTGAATCATGGCATGTGGGGTTATCGATATCTTAGTGTTGTCGATAGTATTAGCTCCTAGCAAATAGGGCTCACAGCTACTAACAGCGATGTTCACAACAGGGTTGAAACCCTTGTACAATGTCTAAAGGGACTGACACATGAAGAAATCAGGAGCCAGGGAGGGAAACTCGGGACAAGAGATTAGCGATGATGGACTCGCATGTATTTGCACATAGACAAACGGCTATATATCTAGGCATAGATCTCGCATTTTGCAGAGTTGATTTTGTGTTGGTGTTCAGTGAATCAAGTTCTATCCCTATACAAGATGATGCATGTTTCTTTGTATCAGGGCTTGTCCAAAGTTGAGACGACTAAAGAGAGGTGATATGGCTTCGCTGTCTCTGTGGTAGCCACCAAAGGAACAGTACCCATTCACTGTCTTATTCTGTGTCATATAAGGTCTTAGGCTCACAATAACATACTGTGCATCCCAGAACATCAGCCGGTCATCACCAAATATAGGGGAAATACATGGGATCGATGTTTTTGAAGAACGGTAGGTAAAGGCCGCTTTGCCAGGCTGTGTTTCCTGTAAGTTGACAAGCTGCTATTGGGTCCAAACTGAGTGATCTTCAATGACCCAATAAGAAATTGTCGCTTGGCGGCAGCAAAGGACATGACCGGTCCGGTACAGAGGATGCCGCTGTCACGTAACCCATAGACCCTAGACACACACATCCTAACCTAGGGCCACGTGACATACAATGACGATATATTATGTAGTAGCACTGACCGCTTGCTAGCGGAAAGTGAGAAAAGAAATTATCGGAATTGTACAATAAAATACTGAACAATAGAAATTGACGTTGGATGTGAAGGATTCTGCTGTAGTGCCACATGCTTTGGTTGAGTTGGCCCAGTTAGTATGGACGGACAATTCTAAGCCTGCTCTCAAGTTCCAAGGCGTCTTGCTTGGTCCACCAGCAGCCAATCACGAACTGCGCAGTGAGACTTGCGGGCGTATAGTTGAGGCGGTGGCCGTAGCTGTTGATAAGCGGGCGGAATGTGAAATATACGAAAAGAGACATATCGAATACGGTCTAATTCATGCCCAGATGACCACTGTTGCAGCAATGTCATGTACTGAATCCAAAGAGCTTGTTGCCCGACAAGGACGTTGAAAAATGGTGCTTGGGCAACTAACCTATGCATAAAATACATATAATGTACGTTCTCGAATCGCTGCGCATGAATGAAGCCTGTTGTCCAAAATAGCTAAGAAACCAGACAAATACCCGTTGCGCCCTAGGCGTTAGAGGCAAGAATCCATACGTAGCTTAGTAGTGGCTGCTCGTGCCGTCAGATGAAATACCTCTATGGGAGATAACGCCATGTATGCCTTGTGCAAGCTTGTTGATGCACAACCTGGTTTATTGAAGGTCCCTAAAGCGACTGACTAGGTGAGTGCTTGCTGAGAGTTTGTTGTTTGCTAACACCGCTACTAAGGGTACACAAAAAGACAAAGATGAGGTGGTAGATGGGTTAGACTTTGATATCTTTGCGAGATGCCGGCTGTTTTAGCAGAAGCATAGCTGAAAGGGCTCACCGGCTAAGGCTTCTATAGTCGACTATTGTGATCAACTGAAACACGGAGATGCATATCTGCAGTCATAGATGTAGTGGCAAATATCATGTAAGATCGTAATAGTGACAGTATGTGACTTGTATTGTGGAAATATCTCCCTCCAGTATACATGCCTAATTCCACGGCCAGTTTCGAAGATGCTTAACATAATAGTCATGCTATTGGCTTCAAGTTATGTGTGCACTATCACAGCTGCAACTTGGTGATGTCCGCTTTTGTACACAATGCTACCTGAAATGGTGGTTGGGCACCGAAAATAACCATCCTGCAAATTCCTGATAAAGCGTAACGCACATAGCAGTTTCAAGTGACTAAGCAAAGTGGGCGAGTGCTGAAATACTAGGCGTCTCTTCAAAGCCTTATTCTCAGCTCAGTAGCCTTTAAATAGCTCCTGTGCCGTCGATTGCTCTTCCCCTCGTCTTTATCTTATATGCGTATACTATGGCCCAGATATAATTATCGAGCCTCATCATTGTCTCATTCACGTTACTATCTTTACTCTCTCTGTGCATAGCTCCGCCAACTCAACTAGCCACTGATCTATCTATTGTTGGTTACCTTGTGCCACACCAGTTAAACCGCTATGAAATCACCTCCAGCATACGACACTGGCGAGCCAGTCATAATTCTTTCTCTTGGTAAGCTGCGAAAGACTTGATTCGTTGACATCGTACTAACTGTTGTAGATGGTGGTGGCATTCGCGGCTTATCTAGTCTTTTCATCCTTGAGAGTATCATTGAAGAAATTCAAAATGATATGGGTCTAAATAAAACACCGAGACCTAGTGAGATCTTTAGCTTGATTGGTGGCACGGGAACTGGAGGGTACGATTTTATTTGACCACATATCTAGGAATCCTTACTTACAGAGTTGCTCTAGAATCATCGCCATTATGCTTGGCCGGCTGGGAATGACTATAAGAGACGCCATCGAAGCTTATAAGAGTCTCATAAAGACTAGGACTAATCCTGAAAGGGAAGAAAATGATGTTTTCTATAACAATAGCTTTTCGGATACTGCACTGGATGATGTCATCGGCAACATAATCCACAACAACAATTCCGAAACCGACCCTAGTGAAGAGGAAATGTTATTCAAGCACGAAAGTTGCACCAAGACGTAGGTCCTACTCATCCAGCTCGTATGATCCATATCTAACGCTCCATTCTATCCATCTAGTGTTGTCCTAGCCTTGACCAAGGTCAATATAGAGACATTGCCAACTATTCTCTCTACATACAGTACAAGCCTGAGATACTCCGAATGCACAGTTTTAGATATAGCCAAAGCTGTGTGTACAGCTAACAGTCTTTCGACAAAACTTGGCCGGGATGATGAAATATTCATTGGCGCTGAACGTGGTTACAATAACCCATGTGAGATCCTGATATCCGAAGCCAAGGAGAAATTCCCCGGAAGGAAACTCATAATTCTCAGCATTGGCACTGGTGTCAACAAAGTTGTTGAGATTGGCAATCAGAGCGAATCTGTTACCAATGCCATTGAAAAAATCACCTGTTCGTCTGTGGAAACTGAGAACCGGCTTCAAGAAAGATATCATGGCTCCCTAGATTACCACAGATTCAACGTTATTCATGGCCTCCGAGATATCCAGTCCAGAGACGATAGGATAATAGGCAAGATATCAGCACACTCAAGGAACTATTTCTCCGAAAACAAGAAGTTTATTAAGGACTTCGTCAATCATGTTAAAAGTGAGGTTAGAATTCCGTTGTTGCAGACTAAAGCCCAAGCTGTTATCCCAGCCCCCTCTACCACCGGAAATCAAGATCTTCATCAAACCCCTCGTCAGATACAGGAAAACGCGAAAGCTATGAACCATGGAATTTCTATAAACCTTATTGCGATGAAAATAGTGCATATTGGTGAACAAGCTGATCCATCAGACCTCTCTCCGCCCGGGAGAAAGTCCAATGCGCCGGATCCTGTCCAGGCTTCACGAAATTCTACCCTCCCCGCACGAGAGCTGCCCTCGATTAACAATTACGATCATAAAAGTGAGGATTTTTATGAGGCATCTACAAGCGGCGAGTCCCATCAGCTAGATCCCTCGGAAGAGAAAAAGAAAAAAAGGTTCAGGGTGAGTTTTCTCGGTAAAAGGCGGCATGGGGGTAAAGATACTAGTCCTAATGATCGTTCAGTATGAGTGAATGGAACAAGGTGTATCTCTAAGCTTATAACTTGGACCTCAACACTTGACATAGGGCAGCGCATATGTCATGCTATATATTGCTAGGATCTACGCTTTTATACAAACAACACAGCAGGAGGGACTTACGCTTACATTGATTTGAACTGTCTACGGTGGAATCTTCTTGAATTAGATAGTGCTCTTCTGTCCTTCAATATAATATGTCTTATTTTCTTTTAATACTGAGCGTCAAGCCCACCCACCCCCTGGAAATATTGCCTCACTGTCATGCTCAAGTCTGGTAGTCACATCACTCGATTCCTGGCAAGCGCCATATAGAAAACGAATTACGAACTACAGAATGAAACGGACATGCCTCTGAGTCCTATCTCTTAGTCCAAGGCAAATTAAGCATGATGTCTGTGCTCTATGAAACGGAAAGGGACTAAGACTATTCTTCGTATGCTTAGCAACTGTCACGACATCTTGACAATAGTTTGTGTTGGGGACAACGTGGCCTTGAACTTGAATGAGGCCATGCTGACTATCGTGGATGAAGCTTCAAAAGCAAGCAATCCCTCATATTCCAAATACATGCGCGTTAGAGGCGCCGAAGTCTCCCTCATACGGAACACGAAACTACACTGCCACGTTGGATACACTTGGTTATATATAGCACAAGGTGTCGCAGGAGATTAGCTTGCGATGGTGTTACAACTTGTAGAGCTCTAAAGTTTTCAAAGAAAAAAAGGATTAAGCATGAAAACAAACGTCTATATGTAGTAAAGTACAGCCATATAACTACACCGACCTGTGCAGCAATGTCTCTCACGATACTGGATAATCCTGTAATAAGCCCATGAGAAGACTTGAGCCAGCGATCCTATGAATGGCACAAAGCCTCTCGGCCCGTTTCTATAGTTATACCCAAAGAAATACTGCGGTGCAGCCTATAGTACATCTCCTGGTTTGCAGAAAAGCCCTGGAGGTGAGCAGAAATACAGATTACTAACATGGCATCCCCGCGCGGCCCTGATAACATATAGGCACTGGTGGATTAGGACGTGATTATGGCGCTAGGGCAGTAAATGCTGCTGGCGTGCTTGTATCATGACGCGTACTGGTATAGCCCGAGGAATCTTGAAGGCAAAAAAGGTTGCATAGTTGGCAAGGTTGAATGCTAAACCAAGGTTCTGTGGACATGTAGACAGGGATAACAGACAGGGTAAGACTCGGGGGAGACACTAAACAAAGAACAATCAATAGAAGCCATTCAACAGCAACAGCTGCGATACGATGAGATCTGGAATATAGGCTAATAATAACCCAAGCACTAGTCACCTTCTAGATCCCTTGGAAGAAAGTTTAGTTACATACCGCTCCAGGGATTCATTTTCGGTTTATCTTCCTATCTCCGGCTGCCGAACGGCCCATTTCCTATTTTGATTTTATCTCCGTGCTTGATTGTGAGCAATAAAGGCGCCGCTATAACAGCAGCTTGCCGCCTATAGGCAGACAGTATAAAGTCCGAGTAACTTACATCTAGGAAGCATAACCCCTAGACCCCTAGTTCTAGCAGACCAATACGTTGAAAGAGTGAGCCCCTGGAAAAATCAGGAGGACAACATTGTAGGGGGGGGGGTGGCAGGCTTGAGTTTGGCGTCGCTTGTTCTTGGTGGTTCTAGTAAATGTCGAATATATTTGAATCAAATCATACTAACGAGCTTCAGTCTCACGTCACGCATATGCACCCTGCACACTGACTGTAAAAGTCGTTTTTAAATGGCTCATTGCCAACACTCTACTACTGGACATGCGCGCTGGGGATGGCAGTTTTGTTTATAAATGTTATAGCTTCGTTGCGCTTATCTCCCCCCTGTTGCCTGTAAGCGCCACACGCGTCCTTGAGGAAAGAACCTTGTTCTCAAGCTCCTCGGGCTGTTCAGACGCAGAAAGACCCCGATGCAAGCCCTGATCAAGAGAGACGCCCTTCGCGTATGCACCATAATTGTCAAATCACGACCTAAACAACGTCGTATAGTCGTAAATGTGGCCAGAGCTCTCTCGCTGGCCTCCAATCGCGCGTCACCCACGCCCCATAGATACACTGGGGGACCACTATCCTCACGTCTAGACTAATTGGTATGGTGAGGTAAGAGGATGGTAAATGGATTCAAGCTCCTAAAGCTCGGCTCTCTATATACCAGCACGGCAGAGCCGATGTTTATACTAGTCCACGAGAAACGTGGACTCCTCTGCGTTGTCAATCAGGCTCTCACCATTCTCTTTGACGAGTCGGCTTCAGCCCCAGATGTGTCTATCTTTTGCAGCGTCCTGTTTATCATGCTTTTGGGTCTTTTCTTTTGCCTTGGCCTTTCTGCATTGCATGAACGCAGTCCAGGCGAAGAACCAAGCTTCCGACTTACATAAAAAAGTAGCCACAAAGGGCGGGTACTCTAAGTGTGAAGCTGGGGACTTGAAACCCCGATCAGCAACCGATTAGGAAAAGAACCAATACTATAAGAACGACAACAGCCCCCGCCGTTTACTGGAGTATATTACGTCTGCAACTTTACACCTGTGCCTGCATCCATACTCTTGTAGTATCTGTCTTATCTTTACATCATCTACAACTACGGTGTCGGCCGCCCATACCGCTTTACCCTGACAAAACACCGCACGCAACATTCATAGTCCTAATTCTCCCATCTTCGTCCCCCATATCTACTCTACCTTTGGTTACCTTCATATTTTGTCCTTTTTTCCATAATCATTTATTTCCCCTTTTCTCTATCACTACACCATCATGTGGTTTCCGAAGTTTGTCCAGTTACTCTCCATCGCCGCCTTGCTGTCTACCCAAGTCAGCGCAGGCGATAAAAAAGTCCCTCATCCGCACGATCTTGGCATTTATATAGATCCTAGTGATGCATACACCGTCTGGACGGAAGTTGGAGCCAGTGACAGCTTTTACGCTAGAGTCCTCGTTTCTGAAAGCCCCGCATTCATGCAGGTCGCTGATCTGAAAAACCCAGCAAACGATTTCAAGTCCTATGAAGCTTTACTGAGTATCTGGGAACATCAAACCAGTCTCACGGTGGAAAGTCTTAGAATGATCACCTACATGGAAGTTGTCGGGTCCGATGTCGACATCATTGACGAGGCTTTGGAAAGGCTTGGCCATGACCGTCACGGCGAAGAGGAGATTCTTGGTATTGATATCCCTAGAGACTCCTCAGATCATGCTGAAATCTGGAATCTCTTGCTTACAGCATCTTTTGCCAAGGATGCAGTGGAAATGTGCACGCTGTATGAGGATATGAGCAAAAGGTATGTTCAGTCATTCAGGATTGGCAGATATGACGACTCTGACAGATGGGTCCGTATTACATTTGGTACCAATAGTGAGTAATATACTCAAAGGGGGATTCGAGGTATTGTTGTGGGCGGCATGATCTATGGAGGGCCATGGCAGCAGTATCCTACATGATCACAAAGCAAATTTGCCCATATATAGAGGGCAAAACTTAGTTGGCTGTTTCCTTGTGAACTTAAATGCAGTCATCACGTTTGCTACAATTTCTCCTACGCTCTATTCAGAGTTTGCTGCATCGGAAATGTTATTAAAAGTCATAGCACTGTAGTGTGAGGAACCATATTGCCTCATTGATAGTAGTACAAACATACAGTGAGAAGACAGTTGTAACAAAGGTCTGTCTATTCAAGCTTTTCCCAATTTCGAAGAACTCTTCGCAGGATATCTCGATCGGCTTCATTATACTCTTTCTGGCTGACGTTAGGCGAGAACAGGAGTAGTCCTACATATTCACTGCCAATGGCCATATGTGGAAGGGTGGTCTTTATATGCTGATGATAGCTTTGTGCATGAAAAATGGTGCAGGTGCTGTGTAGTATGGACAGTGGTCATGCTTATTGGCCACGCATAGCCCTTGACCATTAGAAATGTCGCCACCCCTCGGCATAGCTTAGATTGAGTTGGTTTAATTTGTCCTCTGCTCTCTTGAGTATCTGGCCAACTCTGAGCCGACTCACATGTTGCATATAATGCCCCCTAATACTCAAGTTGATAAAGCTTGCCAACTTTGAAGACTGGGCATACTTGGTCTGTTGTCAGCCTCGATTAGTTCGAAGTTTGGAGTCTCGAAACACCACAAATGTTCGATGTCTATAGCTGAGCTGATAATTTTCTTCCGCTAATCTACTGTTTAGCACCGGATACAGGTTCTTCTTCCACTTAGGGACTTGGATGCTAGTGTAAAGGCTCATAGGGGCCTCGCAGGGCAAACAGTAACGACATATCCAATATACCAAAGGTAATATGGATATACTAGGCACTTCTAAACATTGGTATGGGCTGGTACAGTTGGGCTTTTCGCAAGGTCACATAGTAAGCTAAGAATCTCCATGTTCGCTACTATCTGTGGCTTCCTGGAGAACAATCCACTTCGCAAGGCTGTAAGCGAGATAGACTGGATACTGTCGACCAGCATGTTTAAGTAAATGGACGCTTTGGAAGTCGATTTCGAGCATCTTTTGCATACTGTGCCGCGTGATGTAGGGCATGTATAGCTCTAAAAGTTAAAAGTTTAACTGTCCCCTGCCATAGAACAATATGGAAGTTTACTTTGAGATATCAGACTATACCTGCCCTCGGGAGCTCACGATGCATCTACCATCATAAGCTTTTCAACCGCTTGTGCTTCACAATTCTGCATATATGTACACTGCGAAAACAGGCTGATGTGCTGTGAATCTGCGCAAGCCGTTACTGAGAAACGCCAAATCCATTCATAACCCTATGTTCTTAGTATAATAACCCATAACTTTCTCCGCAAGATCGTCCAACACCACGCAGCCGACAGCCCACCATGTACATACTTCTCATCATTGCTCAACAGTACGAAACTTGAGATCTTTGATATGAACATGACTTTACTCAACCAGCTCCAATTCCTTTTCATAGCTTCTACCCACGCCTCTTACTGCTATTTGAGTGTCTCCAGCCAGTATCAAAAACAATATGTACAACAGACCACAGACTACAGACCTTAACTTCTTACTGACTAGTAGCTTCATGATCTCTACGCCCACAAATTGGCCCAAACACAAATATATCTAGCCTAGGCCTTTGTTTTGAGTTCCTTGTGCATTAGACACTTCAAGGCCAATATCCCATGTGGAAAAATAGGCGACATTTCGTGAACGGGCGCTTCTGGAGGATTGCTCCTTGTCGGGCTTTCTTGGTGGGGAGTCTGCTTGTTAGTACCCTGCATACAGGAATTTCACGACTTCGCTGCAATTTGGAAGAAACAACTGGTAGGGGAGAATGGCGTTTTGGATGGGAAGAGGAAGTAACGGGAGGGGCTAGCTTGCTACATTGCTTCCAAACCACAAACAGTTGACTTATACATAGGTGCCATGTGAGTGTTAATGATGAACTTAGTTTGAAGCCTTTAGAGGGGCATCACTTACTCCATTTGATCTAGAATGTGTCATTTCCAAGCTTTATGTGCAGCTACGGACTTCAATGACTGCCAAGGAGGAGGCTGACCCCAAATCTCTTGGGTGTCAGAGATTCCAAAGATCATACTTGAAGCTCAATTTGGGTCATAATACCCCCAGAGACGGACTAGAAGTCACATAAGTAGCTCTCCAAAGGCCATACTGTATTCTCAGAGAACAATGATAGTTATGTGCGAAGCTACCTTATTGAAGGCTAAGGTTAAAGGACCTCAAACAGCCAAGTGAGATTCTAAGTAGGCGCCGGAGGACAAAATCAGTGTAACTACATAAATATAACATGCTGTTGTTGATTAAAAGGCAGGTGCTTTTCAGATCTGGTCCGCATTGAAAACCTCCAAGCGATCAACTTCAGCATTGGATAGGCCATGCTGTCTGTAGCAGTTAGGAAGCTAGACATGTGCAATATTTCCCATGCCTTGAACTGTTATTTGGCATAAGAAGGACAGCCCCCGGCATCTAGCCATTGGCATCAGGTGTAAAGAGTGTCCCTATTGTCCTGTTATTACGGTTAGTAGTAGGATGACGAGACTGGCGGAGTCACCTTTGGGGGCTCCAACTCGGCCTGGATACCAACAGGCCGTTCTTGTCACAATCAATCAGCTCATGATACTTTTTACTACACGGAACCTCGTTGTGTCAAGTCCCATCACACATTAGCCACTATTCACATGTTAGACGCCCGAATATGCAGGGGGTGGGTATTTTAAAAGTCAAAAGATAGTCCATTTTGGCTTACAAGCAACAAATCAACCTCTCTATACACAGACTTATTTTGCGAGTCCGTGGGCTGTAGCGCAGGCGCACTACGGCCCAGTGCAGCTAGTAACACCGACACCCAAGCTAAAGACAACTCAAAGATTGGCACATCCAAGATATGATCCTTGAAAGGTGCGGTCGGCGTATCACTCACTCATTGTCAGTATAGAACCGTAGGCTGACCCACCTGAAACCGTCATCGTCTGTGCCAATCTGAAATGAGTCCACGATCCGATTACTCATACCCTGAAACTGAGTGCACATTGCCATACCATCCATTGCAAATGATGCTGCACTCAAAGAATTCCAGATTTCAGTGTCAGCTGGAAAGTTCTTTGAGATGACGATACCCTCAATGGCCTTGTTTTTAGAAGGGTCGTAACCCAATGCTTCAAGGGTTTTATCAAGAATGTCGCGATCGGAGCCGATAACATTATCGTAGATAATCTCTTCAAGACTTTCCACAGTAAACTCGGTTTGATCTTCCCAGATACTCATCAAAGCTTCATAAGAATCGATAGTGTTTGTTGGGTTCTTCATTGAGTCGACTTGGATATAGTTGCACAATTGAGAAAGGAAGACTCTGGCATAAAAGCCCTCATTGGTTGTGGCTACCCTATAGCCATATTTCCCATCATCGCTGATTTCAAGACCAAGCTCACTTGGAAGACGGACCTTCCTATCACCTGCAATGGCTCGGGTGGAGAGCAAAGCAACCATGAAGACAGGCTGGAAGACATTAGAAAGCCACATGTCGATAGAGTGAAGGAATGTGGGTATGAAAAGGGGTATGAAAAGAGACGTTCCGAGTAAAAGAGCTGGGGAGAGATACTAAGCTTAACAGTATCATTTAGTTGGGCTTTCTAGTGTGTAACCTTAGAGCCAGCACTAGTATATTGCATGAAGATCGCACGGATGGCGATGAAAATATAGAACGGGAGGAGATGGATGCACAAGGAGGCAGTGGTGAATAAACCCGAGAAATTCAGGTACGTTGGAGACGATGAAGACTTTATAAAGACGAATAATTGTGCGGGAAGAGAGAATTTTAGAGAACTCCGGCTCCGGGTTGCTGGCAGCCAGATAGAGCCAGTGCTCTACCTGATGGGCACCGTGCCGCGGCTTTTTTATCATCAGGAGTGGCAGTGCACAGAAGCCCTGCGGAGCATAGTGTATGTGCTACCGTAGACAAACACTTGCGATAGATCCCCATGCGTGATGCTCCGTGTACATGTTTGCAATGGGCTACCGTTTTACGGTGCCACTATCCCTGCTTTTCATCCCGTGACCACACCCCACGAAGCCACTGATTTGTTGCTTGAACTTGACAGCAGCGCGTGAAGTGCGGACATGACAGTTGTTGTGGATTGACTTTGTTAAACTTGATTTATTGGGATGTTAAGTTTTGTCCGCTAGGACACACATCGTCAAATCACGTAACCAGCCCATGTATTTACCCGATTCTCACCCGGGTAGTGGCGGAATATCCACAACAGCAGTGGCGAGTGGCGGTTGTATTTCTGGTGATGTGACAGGGTGGGCCCTGGATTACAGGGTAGTGCATGAAGGCCATTTTGCACGAGGGTAAAATCCTGCAACAAGACTCGGCTAGACAATGCACTTTATTCCAATGCTTCTAGAATAGGACTAAATTACTCCCTAGTTTTACAGCCTGTCGCGTGGCGGCAGCAACGGACATGACTGGCACAGAGGATGCGGCTGACACGTTACCTGCAGACCCTAGACAGCTACTCTTGAAGGCAGATTTTTGAGAGAGCTCTGGATGAATGTCGGTTATACTGATAAGAGGATTTCCTTATCTAGAACGGGGCAGTATAAAGGAAAAGAGGAATAGAACAGCTTTTCATCTTCGTGAAAAATAAAAATAATTAAGGACCAACTTAACAGGCTATGAGCCCTTATCACAATTACCTCGGCAACCGATTTTCATGTCGTTTTCATAAGCAAATTGATGCTTGTAACATTTTGTGATTGTATCAGAAACAACACTCGATCAAAACCAGCACCAGATATAGCCAAGATGTCAATTATACTTCGTGGCAGTAACTGGAATGAGTGGGACACCAACTTCCTAGTCCAGCTCTAGAATGCTGGGCTGCACTATCTGCTCCAGAAAGACCCCATGGAGGGCGTGGAAAGGACAGATTCCTTTAACGCAAGTTAGAAACAAAGTTACACCAAAGATCAAGAAGCAGCTAAGAGTCTGCTTGATCTCAGTCTGGATAAGTATTTCCAGACTATTGTCGAAGGTGAGGCCACTTTGTATGAGGCCTATCAAGTCCTGAAGGAGGCTTGCGCTCCTGATCCACTCAAGGTGGTATATGAGGAGTACAAGAGGGCACTTCGGTCGCCCCTAGCGAAGGACAAGACGATGCTGCAGAATTGGCTGTACTTCAAAACAGTCTACAATCGATACTTTATGCAAGAAGATGCGGAAAAGGATCTGGATATCAAGAAGAAGCGTATTTTCCAGCAGTTCCTTTGGCAAATTCCGAGAGGATACAAGGAGGCAATCCTTGAGAGCACCCGGGGAAAATATGAAATCTCTAAGACGATTACACTACTCGAAAAAGTTCGCAACGACATCTCGGGTGAAGAAAAGCACAAGAAGACCAAGGAAGACAGACCAAAAGTCAAGTGTTCCAACTGTGAAAAGAAGAGGCATGTAGATTCGGACTGCTGGCCTAAGAAGAAGACCAATCCCGACCAGAAGGCACAACTGGCCAACCAAGACCCTCAAAGTGCCTCGAATGCCATAACTGGGTAATCGATTCCGGATGCTCATGCCATATGACGAAAGAGCGAACAGTGTTGACGATCGCACAAGAAACCCGAGAGACAGTTAATATGGCAGACGGGAGAAGCATTGAGGCGTCGAAAGTTGGTTCGGTAGCAGTAGTTGCTGGAAATAAAAATCTTACTTTCTCCAAAGTGTTATTTGTGCCGGGCCTGACCGAGAACTTGATCTCAGTTATGGCATTGACGAAGAAAGGGAAATTCGTTCTATTTGACAAAATGACTGTTACTATAAGTGATAGTAAAGGTGAAACGGTTATCTCGTTGGGCAAGGATGACACTGTCACAAGTACATATTTCATGGCGTATGATGATCTACACAAAAGATTCGGACACGTTAGTGACAAGAGGTTGAGGGCAATTAACCCGGACAAGACCCCTCCCAGGCCAGAAGATTATAAACGTGGGGATTGTTCTCAAGGCAAGATAACTAAGAGCCACGGTCAATCTCCAGTTTCGATGGCTGCAGAAGAACCACTCGACAGTGTCTCAATAGACGTTTCAAGACCACATGAAGCACGGCGAAATGGTTACCGATGGTATGCCATAGTAGTTGTCAGGTTTTCCCGATACAAGTGGCTGCTACCACTGAGAAAGAAAAGCGAGGTTCAACAGGCGCTTGATGAATGGAGGAAGAGTATTGAACTCGAGATGGGTAAAACCATTAAGAGGACAAGAAGCGACAACGCGCCAGAACTCAAGCAGGTCTTGGAGGAGTGGAAAAGATTGAATGGAACTGAAACGACTTACACCCTCCCCGATTCGTCTAAGCAGAATGGCATTGCTGAAAGAGCAATTAGAACAGTTGACGAAGGTGTCAGAACCATGCTATCTGAAACGCAGCTGGGCAAGAAATTTTGGGTGGAAGCAGCCAAGACAACAGTGTATATTTCGAATAGGACGTTAAGTTCACAAGGAGTTCCACACACGTTGTTCTTTGGAATAGAACCAAGGACTGACCACATCCGTCGATGGGGATGTCGAGTTATCAGGCATTTGTTGACATCGAAGCATGGGACGAGAGGGAGTGAGTCCTTCTTGTTAGGCTATGATGAGAACGTGGATGGTAGATATGTCCTGTGGGATATCAATGCCGGGAAGGTCCGTGTTTCTGAATCTGTGCACTTATATGAGAACATGCAACCGAAGCAGCCAGAACAGGAAAAGGTGCAAAAAGAGATAATGCATGATGAATCAACAAGGACCTTAGTGCCTGCTAAGTTGCTACCAACAAGAAACGAGCCCGTTGAAACGATACAGGCACCGGAAGAAGAGGTGGTACTCCCGCTAGAAGAATCGGCGAGGGAGATCCAGCAGCCAAAACCGTTTTCGGAGACGAATACGGTGACGGGATTTGACACAGCACAGCTAGATGCAGTCAACGCGAGGATAAACCTGCTGATCGAATCGTTGAATCGAAGCGACTCAAAGCAAAGAAATGCTGAAGAGTCTGATCTAGTGGGGGAGAAACCGCCGAAAAGGAAGCAAAGAATGGACGAGGATGACGGTTGAACCAGGAGCAATACATCCAGAGGATTGTGGACCAATCGAGACTCAAGGAACACAGGAAGACTTCGATCCGTACACCAATAGCAGACTGGAAGGATGTCGAGCCAGCACAAGAAGGGGAAGAAATCTTGGAGCCGACCAAATACCAGTCGATCCTGGGGAAGATAATATACCCAGCCTTAATGACAAGACCTGACATCGCATTGGCCATATCGAGTTTGGCACAGGCATCCGCACGACCAACACCGAGACACGTGGAAGGGCTAAAAGAGTATTGCGTTACCTGCGTGGTACGGCTAAATTTTCCCTCTGCTACGAAGCGCGTCAAGGGGGGATGGATATCGTCGGATATAGTGACGCCGATCACGCGAATGCAAAAGATCGCAAGTCAGCCAGTGGCGTGGTGTTGATTGGACTCGGAGGGGCGATAAGCTAGAGCTCGAAGAAGCAAGCAGCTGTGGCAACATCCACAACGGAAGCCGAATACATCGGGTTAACTCCATGCGCCAAGGAAGGTATACATTTACGACGTATACTAAACAAAATCAACGGTATCTTTGAGACGAAAAAGATAGGGCCCCAAAGCCTGCAGCTGGAGAACGAGACTTTAGTCTTCGGAGACCATCAAGCAGCTATTAATATTGCCAAAGCACTAGGAGTAAAGAAGGGTACTGTTGCGGTTGACAACCGTAATTGAAAGTGATGTTGTGGATGGCAACCTAAGTTGAAATAGGGGAGGAGGTGACAGGAAGCCTTTCGACATAAAAGGAACATCGCAGACCATTCCCCCGTTGAATAGTTTTCTTCCTTTCTTCTTCATTTGACAATAGAGTTGTCATAATCGGCATAACTTTGTAACAATTACAAGTCCCGTAACGAATTGTCAGATCGTCAAAACACAATCCACCTTTGGTTTTCAGTTTTTCAGCTTCAGATCTCTTATGAAGTTAAAAATAAAAGAAAGAAACCAAACATCAGAAATCTTTAGTACATCAGGCAATCAGAAAATCAGTCAGAAACCTTGCGAAACCTTCAGAGCATCAAAAAACCAGTCGGAAACCTTGCAAAACCTTAAGAACATCCGAAAATCAGTCAGAAAGCCTCACGAAACGTTCAGAACATTCAGACTTTGCGAAATATCAAAAATAAAAATAAAAGAAAAGGGAAGTAGATGCCTACCTTTGAGACGAGAGACGAGACATCCTCAGACTTGGAATCACAAAAGTCCACTCCCTCCGAAATGGACATAGACGCCGCTCCTGTATATACGCCGGCTCCGCCAGGCTCCCAAAACTTTCCTCAGTTCAATGGCAACAAGGACATATACCGCATCTGGAGACGTCAGATGTCAGCTATGCTGCTACTACATGAGTATACCGATGTGACACGAGTGGTGGCAGCGATGCAAGTAGCCTTGATGGGAGAGGCGAACGAGAGTGCAGGCGGTGAACTTGAACGCTTGGGAAAGAAGGCCGGATCTACAGTGGCAGAAGTCTGGAAGGTTCTGGACGACCGTTTTGAAGACCCCCTCTTTCGGGCGAGAGCAAGCGAGCGGCTCGAGAACGTCCAACAGGGAAACAAGATGCTGGATCGATACATCTCTGAGTATTGCGACCTTTTACAGCAAGCTGGAGGTGACAGTTACCCCGAGGATGTGAAGATTCGAGGTCTTATGAGAGGGCTCAACGATTCCGTCTATGAACAGATGGTAACAATCCCAATGTGTCTCATCCTGACTAGCCAAATCGAATCACTACGCCGCGTCTCGCAGCGAATGGAACAAGTGACACAGCGGAAGAGCAGGAAGAAGAAGCCTACCTTTTTCACGCAGCCAGCAAGGATCTATGAGGGCGACCCCATGGATATTGACGTCAACACCAGCCAGGTGAGGGGCGGGTCGCAGCGACGAGTGCAAGGATCTGGACCTGGCCTCCCAACAGACAACGCATACCGAGGCAAAACGTCAAAATGGGACTCGAAAGAAGTACTCCAGGCACGGAAGGACGTAGGTGTTTGCCTGCGTTGCGCACGACCAGGTTGTATGGTCCGAGTGTGTCCCATGATGTTACGGGACTTGTAATTGTTACAAAGTTATGCCGATTATGAAAACTTTATTGTCAGACAAAGAAGAAAGGAAGAAAACTATTTCATGAGGGAATAGCCTGCAGTGTTCCTTTTATGTCGAAAAGCTTTCTGTCACCTCCTCCTCTATTTCAACTTTGATTGCCATCCGCAACATCACTTTCAATTACGGTTGTCAACCGCAACAGATAAAATCAAGCAGCTATTAAGACTGCCAAAGCACTGGAAGTAAAGAAGGGTACTGAACACATTGTTTGATAGCATGGTACTGAATATCAGTGGGTGAAGCAAGGCCTGATAAAAGTCGGATTTGGCCCAACAAGCAGCATGACGGCAGACGGATTGACTAAGCCATTGGGCCCACAGAAGATGCCTGATTTTAGGGCGATGATTGGACTACGGGATCCAGAAATGGCTTGACCGCAGAACCCCACGTATCCGGAGCGCCGGGAAAGCGGGGGGCAGGATGTTGAAGCAGACTTTTGAGAGAGCTCCGGATGAACGTCGGTTATACTGATAAGAGAAGACCCTTATCTAGAAAGAGGTAGTATAGATAAAAAGAGGAGTAGAACACTTTTTCAGCATCTTAAAAAATAAATAAATTAGGGACCAATTTAACAACCACGATTGTGGGGATTCTGACTCAACTCGAAAGAACATCGGGTAAACACTCGATATAGATACGTGGCGCATGAAGTTGTGAGCGGAGAGGGAACCTAACTCCTAATCAATTCGAATTTAATACACATATGCTACAACAGGTTATGAGCCCGGTGCTTTCAACAGTCTGAGAACCTCCAAGAAAGCAACACATCAAACACAAAGACCTCTATCAAAAGATTCACATGACGAGAACATCGACATAAATATACACGAACAGAGAACGTTACGTTTGATAGCACAATTCAATTCAAAAAAACACCATTCATCATCGAAACCTCTACACTCAAAACGTTGACATTTCTTACACCTTTTTCAAACTTCTTCTCACATATTCAACACTCACCATGAACTCGCAACAAAACTCCGCTTCCCTATTCCCCGAGCAAGACAAAATGGTCGCGATTATCAACTCTCTGTATGACACAATAGAGAAGATGGAGCAAAAGTCCATCCTGGAAAGTTCCTTCAACACCTCCGGTAATCTATTTTTCCACGACTCCCAGAAATTAAACAATGTAAACTGGGAGAAGTGGTCGAAACAAACAATCCGAAACCTCAGAGGATACGGCCTTCTGTACCTCTTTGAGGGACTGGTGGAACCCGAATTCAAACAGGCCATGCAGATTGAAGAGTCACCACGACAGCGGTCTATGGACGAATGCAGCGCAACGGCAATCATCCGAGCCGGTCTTTTCGAAGAAGACAAAGCACTAATACAAAACACTAAAACGCCAAAAGAGTGCTGGGCTGTGCTGAAGGGCATATACAAAAATGACAGCACCCAGCGATGTAAACAAATCTTCGAAGACATAGAGAAGGACATGGCAAAGGAATGGAAAACTGGAGACCGAGCCTCAATCAGATGGTACCACCTGAAAAATAAGCTCGCAAACTATCCCGGAATGGACTATCTTTCCGACGACGTGGCGACCAACAACCTTCCGACGAGATTTGTCATCATGCACTGGATGGCACACATGCCAAATCACATCTCAAATGTGTTCAAAAGACACATGAATACTCCTGGGAGATGGAATGATGTGATGGGGAAAATAGACGATGAATTGTATAGCCTGTCAAAGGGCAATTCCAACACAACATCGGTCAAATCGTCAACCAGGACTCGCAAAGATAGGAAACAAGATGGTTCAAAGTGCGAATGGTGCAGAAAGTTTGGCCACACGGAACAGGAGTGCCGAACGAAAAAGAAGCAAACGGAATTGATATTGCAGTCCAACATGGCAATAACAAACAAGAAGCCTTGAGTTACAAAAACCTCCAAACCACTGGATTGTCGACAGCGGCAGTAAAGACAACCTCACAGGCGATCTAACCAAAATGCACAGGCCCACAAAAATAGATCTGATTCCGACTCACTGGGGCGGACTCCTACTGGAGACCAGAACGCTGGGACAGGCCATGATCAATGTGGGGGGTTGGTAGCTATAGAAGTTTATCTTGTTGAAGGACTCAATCAAAATTTACTTTCCGTTAAAAGGGTTTGCAAACAAGGAATCAAAGTTGTAGCAGAGGAAGAAGGTGCATACATCAGCAAGGGCTCACGACGGGCCTACTTTGATGAAACTGGCAATCTGTATACATTGCCATACACCGAAATCGAGAAAACAATGGAGGCACATATGACGTACCAGGAGGCCCACGAAGAATTCGGTCACGCAGGCGAAAACAGGCTAAGACAGATGAGAAACCGAAGCCGGACAAGGAAATAAGTCTAGATCCCGAGGCAACAACGGAATACTGCTGTCAATTGATGAAAACGTTCTCGGAAGATATACATGCTGGGACATTGAAAAAGGGAAACCTGTCAATACTGTGTCACTAAAATTCTTCCATGGCATACAAGGGGGGACGCTGCTCAAACCGACCGAAACGAGTAACCAGCCGTCGTTCCTGAAGGAAGCTGGCAATCGAAACACCACATCAGAAAACAACAACGATGGTTCTGACATGGACATAGGCAAGGACACGCAAAACCCCAAGAGAGCGGACACAGCTTCAGAACAGGGACAACCGGGGACAAACAATGAAACTCCTGACACGGTTCAAGGCAGAGTCAACAAAACGCTCCGGGATTTATACACCAGGGGAAATTTGAAGAGGCCTTACCTACAAACACAAGAAGATGACAACGACGACGAGTCAAATCCCATACCGAAAAGGATTAGGGCCATGATTGCAAGAATGGCTCAACGCGATCCAGAAAACTACGAGGAAGCAAGCATCAGGATGGCGAAAAGCCATTGACAACGAGATCAAAACTCTTCAAGAGTTTAACACATGGACAGAAGTTCAGACTGAGAAAGGCATGAACCTCGTCAATACGAAGTTCATATTCAAGACCAAGCCAAGCACCAACGAACAGCCTGAAAAAACTCAAAGCCAGGTTGGTATCACAAGGGTTCAGACAAATACAGGGTATCGACTTACACGAACGTACGCACCGACTCCGAAACAAACGACAACCAGGATTTTCTTCGCGATTGTGTGCACGTTGGATCTAAAATGTGTTGAGGTGGATGCTACGAATGCATTCGCTCAAGCCAAAATAGAGGAAATTGTATACTTGAACCCTCCCCTACCGCTACGAAAGAAGGGAATGGTTTGGAAATTGAACAAGGCACTATATGGACTCAGACAAGCATCATACGCATGGCGCAACAAGATTGTAGCGTGCCTATCTCGACTCGGACTTATCCCATGTACAGAAGACGAATGCATCACGGTAGATCCAAACCGGGGAATCATCATCTTAATTTATGTCGACGACATTGCGGTCGCAGGATCAAATGAGTCAAAAACAACCCACTTCATAGATGGACTATCCCGCACAGTTGGCATCAAGGACATGGAGGAACTGAAATCATTGCTGGGAATGGAAATAACTAGAAACAAGGCGAGAAGAAAGATGTGGCTGACACAAACGAAATTCATTGAGAAGATGGCCATGGACTTCAACATAGTTGCCAACCGATCAAAACCAATCGGTGCACCTACCAGCGCATGGGAGACGCTGGAGCCCAAACGCCCCGAAGAAAAAGGTGCAGACAAAGGAGCGTACCAATCCTTGATTGGCACACTCATGTATCCGAGCGTCATGACCAGACCAGACATTTCGTTCGCCACACTATACCTCTCGCAACAAATTTCAGACCTGGCAGAAAGGCACCTAGACGCAGAAAAACGCGTGACAAGGTATCTCAGAGACATGGACTCCCTTGGCATTGAATTTGACCCGTCAAGTCTTGGGGGAATGGAAGACTTTCTAGTTGGTTATGCAGACGCTGACTACGCCAACTCCAAGGACAGGAAGTCAATCTCTGGCATGATTATCATGTTAGCTGGTGGCCCGATCCAATGGAAATTGCAAAAACAACGGAGCGTAGCCACATCTACTACACAATCGGAATACCTTGGGATTCACACCTTGCGCAAAGGAAGGAATCTGGATACGCAGATTGGTAAAATGGTGCCTGGAATCACTGAAAATGAAAGACTACTTCGATCAAGCCGCCCAAACCATTAGACTAAGAGTGAACACTCTAATCCATGGCGACAACCAAGCGGCACCAAGGATTGCGAAGAACTTGGGTGCAAGCGCCAGGACCAAGCACATCGACATCCAGTTCCATGCCATCAAAGACTGGATACATGAAGGCAAAATAAAACTGGAATACACCACAACTGACAAGATGCTAGCAGACGGTCTCACAAAGCCTCTGAGCGTACAAAGGTTGGACAACTTCCGTTTGGAAATAAATATTCGCCCTGTTTCAAATCAAGTATAAAAATAGATTCCAAATGATGCCGAATTTGGGAGAATGTTGTGTTGATTCTGACGCAACTTGGAACAACATCGGGCAAACACTTGATATAGATACGCGGCCCACGAAGTTGTGCGCGGAGAAGGAACCTAACTCTTGATCAATTCGAATTTCATACACACATGCACAACATCGACGACGATATATTATATATTAGCACTGACCGGTTGCTAGCTAGCGGAAGGCGAGGGTTAATACAAGTAGCGGAAAGCGAGGGTTAATAAAAGTAACGGAAACTGTTAAAACGAACTTTCGGGAGAGCTCCGGATGAACGTCGGTTATATTCATAAGAGAAGACCCTTATCTTGATTTGCTTTGATTTAATATATTTAACGTCTACGGGAATGACCAAGATCAAACGACGCCGGATTGGCTACCGGACAGAATTAACCCTCCGCAAGGATGACCACCGAGTTCGAGCGAGGGAAGCACGTACGCTCCCAAGCAAGCTTGTTTGTTACCCGCCTTTCCTCCTGTACTCGACAAAACAAAAAAGAAAAAAAGAAAAAAAGAAAAAAACCCCAATTTCCCCGATATACCCTAAGTCCAGAAGTGGAGCTAACCCCCAACTTCCCCACAAGCATTCGTCCGCCGTGATCATCATGACTTCGGGAAGCGTGGCAGATTTTCTAGAAGACAGGACGAGCAGATTCCAGTGCAGCCTGGGAAATCCCCTCCAAAGATGAGAAATAAACCAGACTGTGTAAGCATCCAAGGGCCCATGGCGTATCCTTCCACTTTTGTGGTGGCGGCTGCCCTGCGAGTGTGGATGAGCCACAAGGCACCCCCCCTTTCTGGTGACCCGCCAGTCACCAGTCTGTCCGAGGACAGAAACGCGAAGAACAAAGAAAGACAAAGGAAAGGGCGGCGCGTCGACGACGAGGTTAGCCTCAAAGTTGAGAAAGCGCAGCCTCAAGGTTTCACAGCCCATTGTTTCAAACAAAAGACAAAGTCTAATGGAAGAAAAAGAATGACAACGGTCATCTGAAAAGAAAAGGTACCAGACCTCAAGTGTGCCCTCCTGAGCGTTGTAAGAGGCAGAGTTTTGAGACCCTTATCTTAAAAGGGGTGGTAAAAGGAAAAGAACTTTTCATCTTAAAAATAAAATAATTTAACAGAAACTATGCTGTACAACTCCTGAAGACCAAGTCTCTACAAACACCCTTTCAACAATTATGCGTGTTCGGAATCGAGTTAAAATCTCCGAAGCATATATCCTTCCAGAATTGATCCATGTAGGCTAGGATGGAGCTGAGAAACAATATCAATGTTGATGTTGTGGAGAATCTAACCCTATTCGGTAGAATACCGGGTAAGCCCACAATATAAATACCCTGTGGGCTTAACCGGTAACGGAAGAAAACCTAGTCTTTAATAAAACAATACAATTAATAAAACACAGTTCACAACAGTTGACTTACACATTGTAAAAACAACTAATTTGATAATGTGTCGGAATCTTCCGCTAAATCACGCCGGAACCTTGTACGTGCGCATGTGCTGAGGATGTTGGAGTTGGTCCTTAAATGAAAGTATATTAAAATATCTAACATGATGGAAATGTTAGCCCATTTTCTTCCGATAAGAGTCCCGTATTATCAATACACCCGAACTTAATCCGGGACTCGCGTGAAAGGTTTCTCAACAGATGTGAGCCTGTGTACAATACGGTCGGTGACGTGATGGTTTTTCTTCTATTCTTCTGTCTAACTATCTCGTAGAGTGCAGGCTTTTCGTAGAGCCTGGATCCACTGAAGCGACCCCATTGGCCACAACGGTTCTGGAAAAAGCGGGCCCTGATAAGTCCCTCTTTCTTGACAGAGACATCGATGAATGTTGGAGTTTTTGATATCTCGTACCTTGCTCTGCATACCGTGAGACTTTCTCAGCTTATTACGTCTTGATGTGGTATTTGCTGCTTAATCCGGCTCATTGATTTGTACAACCATGTCACTTGTCACTATGTAGCGTTTCTTACCCCAAATTCGGATTGAAGAAGTAATAGCACGACAGCACAGAATGGAATGCAACTTCTACCCCTTATTTATCATGGTAAAAAGCCGCATGATGCGCCATACACATTTACAGGTCTGATTTACGGAGACAGGTATTGCAGTATTCCACGGAGAACAGGAGAGGGTAAGGCAGAGCAGAAACATAGTAGACCGAGTCAGCACATAGAACGAGTGACAAGCTTGCTCAGAAGGGTATGTGTTTGCTTCTCTGTCTGGAAACCGATGGTTAGCTTTGCGGAGGGGAGGGTTAATTCTGACTAGTCACCAATCCGGCGTCGTGCGATGTTGGTGTTTACTTTAGTTGTTGAATATATTCGAAGTAACAAGAACCACCAAAAAGTGGCATCTATGAGCATTTCTCGTACTAATCATCATTGAGACTGTAAACACAAGATCACCGATATTGGGGGCTTCCTTTCTTGTTACACTTACCTCCAGGAGTAGGCAAAGAGAGGCGGTGAAGATAATGTTGAAGAACTCTGGATTGCTCAACGTCGTATGTAAGAAGATATTATGAGCATTTGACCATGTCAACATGTGAACATGTGAGCATGTGAACTATGTTGAAATTCGTGATCTTATTGACATTCTTACCCAAGGCTTAAGGTCTAAATAGAACTACGAGAAGCAAATTGTATGTTCCAATTTCTACTTCAAGCTGGTCTACGCGATCATATCTTTTCACTTGAAAAAAACAAATATGAAGAAAACCATGAACCCAATTCAACTACCACCTACTGATTGACCGGTGGTAATCATTTCACTTGGTAGGGTTCCTGAGCTCTGGCCATAATATCATAGGCGGACGTGTAGCTCTATCATCTTCTTAAAAAATAACAGGAATCAAGGCCTAATGTAACCACTGAACAATAAAGTTTTCTTGCGTTACGGGGTCATCGCCATGTATTTATACTGCGGGATTACCTGGTATTAAACCGAACAGGGGTGGGAGCTTCGCCCCAATATGTTTCGTGACGACAAGTGTGGACGTGGTGACTTATCTCGCAATGAGGATGGAAGGAAAGAGGGTTTTGATTTTTCGAGTTGATTTTATTTGACTATGTTATATTCACCGTCTCCTGGAATCACCAAGATCAAACGACGCCGGATTGGAGACAAAAAAAACACCCAACGAAACAAGCAAAACTGAACACGCCCCTCCACTCTGTGCTAGCTCGTCCCCCGTCAAGTATATACTTGATATGCCCTCCATTTAGCGTCCAATTTTTGCGCTAGGTACTTTCACGACTTGTCTTCCCTGAGGAGTTTCTTCTCGAACCCGTTGGTCTGTCTTATCGTGTTTCCCAAGCATTATTCCCAAGGGTGGCTAGTCCTTTCGCTTGCCACAGTTTGGCACTGTGGTATTTTTCATAGCCGCTGTCAATACACCCTGCCTGCCAGGGGGCTTGAAGAAAAGGTAGGGTTAAGGGTGGCAGGTGGCTTGTAAAGAAGGTAGGGTAGGGGTGGCAGGTGGCTTATAAAGAAGCTAGAGGTAGGGTGGCAGGTGTCTTGTGAAGAAGGTATGTGAAGAAGGTATGTGCAGATGAAAAGGTTCAAGGGGATCTATCCGCGCGTCGATTACAAGAATATTACGGTGAGACAGGCTTGTATTACAGATTCAACGTTGATAAAGGCCTCAATTACGATAGGCACCAAACACCCCTTACGGCAGGCGTTATTTCATCCTTTACAAGAAGCTATGCTATGCACAACAAGAAAGCTATCGTGGATTTTGCCAAAGCTTTCACAAATCCTATTGGTCTGCCCTTGCTACAGCCCGAATATTAGGGTTGCACCTAGTCCTGGTTTGAAGGGTGCCGAAGGACCCCACAAAACAGAAACTGTGGATTTCGCACAATTCCAAACGAAATGGAAATGCCACCTGGTGCATTTAGCACTTTTCTCAGATAGTTTAGTTTTACTCTTCAATGCGAAATATTTGTCCCTGTGTCCTGAGTGCTGTGAAGATCCAGTGCTAATCAAGCGACCTTAACAAATGGCCTGCGGTGTTCCTTTTATGTCAAAAAACCTTTATGTCACCTCCTCCCCTATTTCAACCTTGCTTGCCATGTGCAACATCACTTTCAATTACGGTTGCCAACCGCAAAAATCATCATGGTGCTTCTGCGGAAGTGCTCCTCTCAACAGGTCACAGTTGGCCATTCAGACAGCGTGTCGATGTCTCGCCACATTGCCCTGTACCTCACAATCTGCCATTTTCATTGTGTACTATTCCGGATGGCTAACCATATATATATGTACTGAGCAGCAAAAATGAATGCGCGTGCTAGATTATAGGGACAGCCAAAAGGCTATTGATAGATTATATATGTGGGGATGGGCTTTCATCCGAATAGCTTTTCGTAGTTCACAGGGATGGATGCCCTTTGCATCGTACAACCCTGTCTTGAGGAACATATCAGATTCTCTATAAATGTACACGGCGGATAGTGATAGTCATTGCGTTTTATCGCTTGTGGCCGTGGGAACAACGCAAAAGCTTCACCGAGACATCTGCTGCATCGTTCAATGAGACGTGTTGAGTATGCGTGAATGGTGCCTTCTTCTGCGGTGATGATAAATATATGATTTTTTATGTTGGATGGATCGATGACGGACAAAATGTGCATGTTTTGGGACGAAGGGAGAACGGATGAAGGTCTTGTACCTCGGTATGTACCAAGAGCGAGCTGATGGTGCGATCCTCAGACTGGATTTATAGCGAACAAATGGGATGTGTTTCGGGCCGCGGCGATGACGGGCCAATCGCAGCTCCATCAGGATGTGGTGCGGACTAATCAATGGCCGATTCTTCAGTAGCGAGCAGGAGCTCATGGTGTGCCGTTGGGGTTGTAGCAAGGGTAGACCGACAGGATTTGTGAAAGATTTGACAAAATCCATGATAGCTTTCTTGTTCTCCATAACATAGCTTCTTGTGAGTGATGAAATAACGCCTGCCGTCAGGGGTGTTTGGTGCCTATCGTAATTGAGGCCTTTATCAACGTTGAATCTGTAATACAAGCCTGTCTCACCGTAATATTCTTGTAATCGACGCGCGGATAGCTTGGTAGTAGTGGCCAACTTTAAAACAGCAGTTTTAAGACCCTTACTTGTACCATCAACCTCGACAACGCTGTTCTCACCAGTCCCGATGCTCAGAATCATCATCTTCCTGCCTGGGAACTGCTTCTCGGCCTCAGGGATGAGCACCTCGCATGGGTTATTGTAGCCGTATGTGGCGTCAACAAGTGCTTCTCTATCCCGACCAACTTTGATGGAATCAGAGTCGTTACTGAGTGCAGATATGGCTTTGGCCACATCTAGAACTGTGCAGTTGGCAAAACTTGCGGACTTATCATGAGTGGAAAGCAAAGTAGGATGTGTCTCTAAGCTGGCCTTTGTCAACGCCAAGACAACTCTAGATGGTTCAAAACACAGTGTCAGCTGTGAGTCTTGTGAGTTTTACTTAGTAAACATACGTCTTGGTGCAGCTTTTGTCCCTGAACAGCATGTCTTGATGTATACATGTGTCGGGCTTGGGACTTTGTCCCCCTGGCTGTGGTAAGCACTGAGAGTCACTGCAAATTTCTCGAATCATTTTTTTGATAACCTTTTCCAA